>JZLH01S0603783.1:35341-49125 GCA_001188425.1 Eucidaris tribuloides | reverse complement strand
TTCAAATTTCTTATGTATTTCTCTGTTTTTTTAACCTTTTGTGTTCTATTGTTTTTTTTGATGAAATTTGTCGGGGACACTTTTGCAGTCATAAACAGCATAAAATTAATTAATTTCAACCAATAAAAGTAACAATAATCATACATTTATGAATTTTGGCTGAAAACACAATTTGTATTGAAAATGTACACGAAATCACGTTTTTGAGCGATTTTTGGGGTGACATGCACGTACAAAATGTTACGTAACTTGGGAACCGCGTACCCGGACGTCGCAAATTTGGTCTCAAAAGATGCGCGACATTCGAGAGAATAAAGTCATGAAACGCCGTGGCAACTGCTTCGCGCGTCACAGATATTTTGCGCGAAACGTCTAGGGGGGCGGATTCCGCCCCCCCCCAGCCTTTTTAGGGTTAATGCTACTGCGATTTACTGCCAAAATCGGATCATAGCCGACCATGTTACATGCAGTGGCCTTAAGTTTACACCTTTGTTTTCAACATTTGTACATATTTTCCCCCATCACGTGGGTTATGTGCTCAAGTTAGGTTAGAGTAAAGAATCTGCATTAAAATATTAAATGCATTCATGCGAAAATAAAATTAGTATTTGACCTCTATTATTTGGCAAAAATTTTCACTTTCATTAACTTTCCAACAAAAAAACTATGTAACAATTTCATTTTAGGTCATTCTGAATAAACTATGACACCCCCCCCCCGAACCCTCCAAAATAAGAAATAAATGAAAAATACAGAAATATAAAATGTGTGGAATAGACATGCCTTGCTAAACAATGTAAGAAGATCGTCAGTGACTTGCAATTTCACTGCTTTTCGGGCAGGTCACATATTTTCCATGTAAATGAAGTACATACCTGAAAGAGCCACACCCCTTTGCATGACATCATCTATATTCTGGACCATAATTCTCTGCACGTCCTGCAGGTCTGTGTTGATGTTGGTTAGATTTCTCCTGGCTCGTGTGTCTGTGTATGACTTCTTCAGTTTCTGGATGTAGGTATCTGGAGAACGTTAAAAATGTGATCATGGTTATGAAAATGCAAGAAATGTTGGTGATGAATGGTTCATTGTACTTTGAGTCAGTAAGGACAACTCTCCAAAATGCGCTACCCCTGTAAAGAATTGCACTTAACTTTTTGTAATATCAATTTGATGATTTTCCATTAAGAAAGTAAATGGATTACAATATCTAATGAAATTAGTAATACTTTGAAATTGTTTGGTCTGTACCCCACAATTTAAATTGTACTTGAATTTAGTGGATACTTATCATCAAACAATAATTTCTTCTCAAGCACCCATATTGTATAAACTGTCAAGCAAACTATTCCAGATGATATTTAAATAATTAAGTATACCCCATTTTGCTAAACCAGGGCTTAACTTT
The DNA here is from genome assembly GCA_001188425.1 of Eucidaris tribuloides. Classification (NCBI taxonomy): domain Eukaryota; kingdom Metazoa; phylum Echinodermata; class Echinoidea; order Cidaroida; family Cidaridae; genus Eucidaris; species Eucidaris tribuloides. Next base: position 47,717 of record JZLH01S0603783.1, on the reverse strand, counting down.
AGCAGGGGCCCTTGGACCATTGGCTCCCCAGAATCGCTACATGGGCTCCTTAGAAATGTATGAAAATAGCCCGCCCGGCTCTTCAAGTTTTAGAGAACAGGAATACAGCCAACTGTGACCAAGGGAAACATGGCTCAATTTGGAAAAGCTCAATTTGGCTCCCTAAATAAGTCCCTAAGGTGCCTGGCTGGCTCCCTACAAAAAAAAAGCTAAGGTCAAGCCCTGTAAACCTACAGAAGACTTACCAAATTCAATGAATGAATACGGTCTTGAAACAGTTGCTACCTTCTTGCCATACTGTGAGTAGAATTCCTGGTGCAATTCTTCCAAGTAGCTATATGCGAGTCTTTTTGAGAAGGACTTTTCACAAAGTGTCAAGTAGCAGATGCCAGTCTGTATAAGGTAACTGAAATGTAAATACATCTCATGTATGATATGTGACAAAACAACTTTTCAAACAGCAATGATTTTTGATAAAAGTTTCATAATTTGTCAATTTGACATGCAGAGACTTACACAAAATTATATTTTTTTCTCAAATATGTATTCTTTGCAACACTGCTTCGCTCCCATCTCCCATTTTCATATTAACTAGCTTTGCATGCTAAAATAATATCTGAACATACTTTAACCTTCTGAATAAAGATTTTTCACCCCTCCCCCCCCCCCGCCAAAACAAAAACAAAAGGGAAATATTCATATACAAAAATAATAAATAAATAAATAAATAAATAAATAAATAAATAAATAAATAAATAAATAAATAAATAAATAAAGTGAATACAATAAAAATCTGAATGAAATTAAAACCTGCTTTTCTACTTATGGAGTTTGGAAGACATGAATAACCACAGAAGTATTTATACTGCAATCTATTTTAACTAATTGTCCACATGTAAATTAAAAACATAATTTTAAACACTTTTTTCCATACAGAAATGATAAAAATCCACCTAACATTTCAAGAAGTAACCATGCACACATCAACTGAATATCTTGAAAAAACAAATTGCTTCTGTTCAACAAATCTAGCAAAATCCACTTATACTCACTGGAAGATCATAGGTCCAGATTCAATGCTGCATTGTGAAGGAGATTGGTCATTGAGTTTTTTGAAGAGCATCTTGGCCTGGTTCTGGTACTCCAACAAGCTGCGTCCAGCCTGTAGATATGTAAACCAATTGATGACTCAACTTTAGATACACCATAGGTTATCCACGGAGATGCCAACCTGCAAGTCTGCAACACTTCATACTCAACATGCCTAAAAATTTATTTTCCAAACAGATATGGCACAGGAAGATTAGATTCACATACTTCTTATTGCCAGACCATTTGCACTCACTTTGTCACTCACTGCCGTAGGCCTACCTGTTTCTTCTGTCTATAAAATTACTTGTCATTTCCTGTCACAGCATTATAAGCCTATACTTCTTTATGATATTCTCATCAATACATTTATTTATAGTACGATATTGGTAGAAAACTTTGACCATAATTTTTTATTGCTTTCATTTTGACAGACCTTTTTACTAACTTTCTTCAGTCCCATCCCATTCATAGACATTGATATTTGTTACATGTAGCTAAGTCTGCAAGCCAACAGACATCAATGTCTGCAAATGGGAATAAGCAGATTTGAACGCATGGATTAAACTTTTTCCGCCAAGTTGTCATTGCTGTGTGTGTGCAGGTTGGGAGAATTATGCGATCATGGAAATGCCGCTCATTCATTGGCTAACTTTACACAAGTTGGGAGAATTAACATGCTATCAAATAAATTCATATTAAAAAATTTGCTGTATATAATGGAAAGAAAACACATTTTTATATAAAAATACGGCAAAAAGTGAACGGTTGACATTTCTGTCACCTAGCCTCATGTGTTATTATCAGCCTGGCACTTGGCACAGTCGGTATGTACTTTCCACATTTTGAGGCTTTGTCCAGTTCAATGATTTGGATTTGGTTAATTATAATTTGATGAACTTCAAGCAGTAACACATTTTTTTCATGCTTTTGCCACAATTGCTGAAAGTTTAGGGACTCCAGTTGGCCCAGGTCAGATTCAATGTTCTGTGCCTCTTCTTTTTCTCTCATTTACACTTTAGAGACTGATCCAGACTGTCAAATTTAAAAACTGACAAGTGCAATTTGTTGACGACCATGAATCAATATTACCTGGTTACATTCGCAAATGTGGATTAAGAGGATTAAATTCAGAATTATTGCAAATTGCAAATTCCACTTTTTACTTATAGCTGTACATGTTAGAACAGTTTCATGGCATTCCAATGATAAAATAAGCTAGTAACGACTTTTCAGAATAGACCCTCGCTCTACATTAATCTAGTGCCCAAAGTTTTCTGCTTTCTAAATGTAAAATTCTGCTTTCTTCTGCTTTACAAGCCTCAAATTCTGCTTTCTTCTGCTTTCTAAATGTAAGCATTTTGAAATTCATTGAAAACTCGGAAAAGACTTTTCTATTTCAAATGCATGAAAATAGCGAAAAACTATTGCCTACCTGCCTTGTGCGCGCTGAACCCGAGTGATTTATACTAGATTGGTTTTGTATGGGTAATAATGATTAATCATGACGCATTTGAAACCAATAACATGAATAAGAGTATACTTATATTAGTTTACTAAAATTTCTTGCCACATTCACTATTTATGATTTTTTTTTTCATTATTTACACATTTTTTTTTGGAAAATGTGTTTTCCGCTTTCTACCCCCGTTTCCGTGATTTTCGAGGAAGATCTCCAAAGGCAAAGCGTCTAGATCTACATTATTAAAAAAAAAATGATTGAAAAAACAGAGAACTACGAAAAGTTACCTGTTCATCTTCTTGCATGGATGCTGCCAATGGTAGGCCATCTGCAACCCGAGCTATCATAGTCATCAGCACCATCTTGTTCGTCAGTGGAGTTACCGTGTGCAAGCAAAACTGGAAAACACGCCAGCCGCACTCTCTCTGGCTAGCTGAGCCTGAAGCTGAAGCAGGCAGTCATAAGTTAACACCAACACAAATTTGCATGTATAGGACTGAGCTGAAAGATCAGGGCAGAGGGTGTGCTGCTGGCTGTAAACTAGTACGTAGATTTACACATTTACAGCAGAAAATTCCCAATTGAAATAAGGCGCAAAGTTATGCTTACAACTGAAATCAATCATCTAATCTCCGCAAAAATCAGAACTAGCTTAAATTCAGATGAAAATCGGCAAATATTAATCAATTTACGTGTTCACTTTCTAGATATGTGCCCGGAGCTGTAGGACGTGGAACTACTCCAGAAAATAGGCTCGTTCATATTAATTGATTTTCTTAAATAAATTAATTTGAATATACTATCATCACAGACATCAATTAAAATCACATTAAATGTGAAACTAATTCTTATTATAAATTATTAATTGTTATTTGTCAACAAAAATATCATTGCCTTCGTGTTTTCTGTGAATAAGCAAACAGTATTTTACACAAGCAGACAAGTGACCGAAAATAACATGCGGAAATATGGGAATATACTTTACGTGACGAACGTTTATCGTGTGTGTAGAATTTAGTTAGGTATGTATTTTGTCGAATGTCGATTGTCAATATATCAATGCCAAATATTGAGTGGTTTAGCTAAAGAATCATTGAATCGTTGTCATAAAAAGATATCATATTGACATTGTTTATGTATACAGTAGTAGACTCTTCAATATTATCACAACACGATGTCTCGATCTCGAATAGTCTGAATAATACAGCCCCACGTATTTGATTTGGTGTAGGGTTTATAGATTAGATCTACGTGCGCGTGCATGCATCATGGACATGGGGTAGCCTCAAGAAACTGTACACATTTGTTCTCGTGGGTTGCGACACCGGTCCGAGGCACGATTGTGTGCGGCGCTTCTTGTTACAACGATATTATACTATGAATTTACCACCAACAGACACTTCAATATGGCCATGCGTCGTGAAGTGGGGCCTGTTTGCGTTTCATTGGCAAATTTTGAGAGTCGTGCAACATTCTGGACTTAAACCTCTATAACTTTTAAACTATACATGCAAACATAGTAAAAGTATATATTTTCTGAAAGGAAATAGTCTTATCTTTCCAATTATGGTCACTAAATTGAAGTGGGGGTAAGTCTAAAGGAAATATGAATCAAAATACTCATAAAAGTGAGGTTAAAAGGTAGGGTCATTTTAAAGTGGCCTCACATCTACATCAAAGCACCTACCCCCCAAACAAGCACACGTTTGTAAAGTACAGATAATTTCCAATCCAATGAGACCAAACTCACAGGGATACCCCTAGTAAAACTATTTTAATGACTTTGGGAGCAACGGATATCAAAATTTGCATGAAAAATGTGTAATATTACATAAATTCATAAAGACACAGTCCACTTGGAGGCCTTATTATTGTATCTCTTAAACTACAATGAAGTATCTTTAATGCAGAACCAATATCTATTCATAATTAGCAAAAAAAATTATGGTAACACTCGCTAAAACATGTTTTTCTGAGCTGTATGTTTGGCTTACCGTGTCCTATTTGATACACTATCCAAACTTGTGAAGAAATTAGTTAATTGAGTGTAATTTCTTTAATTTAGTTGCTACAGAAATAATTAGGGTTTTGTTTTAAAGAGTGTTGAATGAGCTTTAATTTGATATATAGAGTCAATGATATACTGATTTTTAAGATACAGAAAAGACCAAATAAACCTTGGATGTACGTTCTCCCATAGACTTAACAAAGTACCCTGTCCCAATGCAATCTCTATGGCCACAGTTGCTCCACCCCCACCATCTTGTACTTAATTAATCATAATTTTTTTAATTGAACTCTTATAAAATAAAACTTGAAATCACTTGAAAGAGTAATAAATAAGCTTCAGTTTGATATATAGTTCAGTGATATTGGTGATTGGTAAGATGCAGAAAAACAAAATGAAACTTGGCTGTAAAATCTCCCATAGACTTAACATGTAACCGTCTCCCAATCTCCGTCTCCCAATTTGCTCCACCCCCCACCATCGTGTACTTAATAACCCATAATTTTGTTAAGTGAACTCCGATGAAATAAAACTTGGTGTCATCTTAAAGCTTAATAAATTTGGTTTAAAATGAGTAGTAACTTGGAAGAATTGAATCACATTTAGGTACTCTAATCATTACAAACATGTCAAATTTCACTAAAATATGAAACGGCTCCACCCTATAGCAGGCCCCAATTCACGACGCATGGCCATATCTATATAGTATTAGAGCAACCATTGCTAAAATTTAGAAAAAAAAAGGTAGAACTCACCCAAATCCGAGATTTTCTTGAGACTTCATTCTTCACGGAATTGCCCGGAGGTGTTTCTTGCGTGTTATGTCTATGTGGAGTCGCTCGCAGCGATGACCAGGAATGTAATCGGAAAGTTCATGTCAAAAGACGCGATCCCATTTTGATCCGATCGAGCAATTGCGAGCGTGCGAACTGCACGCCACGAACGGACGTGCGCTCGTACTTGCTCGATCGGATCAAAATGGGATCGCGTCTTCTGACTTGAACTTTCCGATTACCTTCCGGTAATTTGCGATTACATTACCCAAGAATCACTGCGAGCGACTCTACATAGACATAACATGCAAAAAACATCTCTGTGCAATTCCGTGAAGAATGAAGTATCAAGAAAATCTCGGATTTGGGTGAGTTATACCATTTTTTTCTAGTTTTAGCAATGCTCTGATACTATATAGTAAGCCTGTTATGCGATATGCTCTCTATCGATAACGGCTGATTTTGCGTCTTTAGCATATTATCGATTGTGAATCTGTGTTAACGATATTAGCCGACAGACATCTATCTGTGGGTGTCCAATCGCCCTTAAAATCCTCAAGAAACCAACTCTTTGGGGTGTCCATTTTCTCAGAGTCGTCCTCGTATTTTTCTTTACAGAAATTTTACGAATCGTTCACACCCGTTTTTTATCATAAACTATCATTGGAAAAATCTGCCAATATTTAGCTCGGATGTTTCGTCAAAAAATACAAGTCTGGATTTCGTTTGTACCGTCAGACATTGAATCCCGCTAATTATTTAGTCGCCGTAAATAGTCCAAAATGATGGTGGGGTTTCGTTCTTTACCGTCAGACATGAATCCCGCTCTATTTAGTGCCGCTATAATGGTCAAAACGAATCAGTAAGCGGGATTCATTAGTCTGATCGGGATAAGAAGAACACGAACTCCCCGACATCGTTTGTTGACCATTATACGGCCACTAATAGTAGGCGGGCATTCATGGTTGACGGGTATAGAAACGAAACCCGACCATCGTTTTGGGACCATTAAAGGGCACATAAATAGTAGCGGGATTCATGTTTGCGGGGTAAGAAACGAAAAACCCCGACATCGTTTTGCCCATTATACGGCACATATAGTAAGCGGATTATGTCTTGATCCCGAGGGTAAGAAACGAACCGTACCATCGTTTTGACCATTATACGGCCACTAAATAGATAGGCGGATTCATGTGTTGACGGGTTAAGAAACGAACCCCGCCATCGTTTTGACCACTTATCACAGGCCACTAAATTTAAGCGGGATATGTTTTGAGGGTAATAAACGAAACCCCGGGACAGCAGTTTTTGGGACCATTATACGGCACTTTTTAAATATTAGCGGGATTCAATGTTTGTCTGGTAACAAACGAACTCCCGACTGTTTTTAATTTTGACGAAATTCCAATGATATGTTTGATAAAAACGGGTGTGAACATTCGTAAAATTTCTGTAGAAAAATATGAGGATGACTCTGAAGAAAATGGTCGCCCCAAAGAGTTGTATTTTGAGGATTTTAAGGGGCGATTTGGACTCCGCCAAGGGCGGAATCGTCCGTCGTCCCCGGGTATTTCCCACGCTGATTCAGCCTATTTTTCGGCAATAATTAATTATCGATAATTATCGATATCGGTAAGGATTTTCTTACCAATATATCGTTAAAGAATTTCTCAACGATAACAGGCCTACTATATAGATATTGAAGTGTCTGTGGGTGGTAAATTCATATCATAATATCATTGTAACAAGAAGCGCCGCACACAATCGCACCTCGGACCGGTGTCGCAACCCACGAAAGCAAATGGGTACAGTTGCATCCCGCTGCCTGTGGCAGCGGGATGCTTGTATTTAGGACATGGGGCAGATTCACGAAACCGACCTAGGACCATCCACACATGGGGATAGCTCCATACTTTTTTTGTACAAAGTAATGGATGGCCTTTCCTATGCAGGTATGGCACAGAAAATTGCTCTGAAATTCAGTCTTTTACAAAATTCTACTGAAATATTGCTTTGAATATGGCTAGTTTATGATCTGTTAAACATTATATGTGATGAAAATTAAGGATTCAACACTTCAGAAGTCTGTTTTAATTTTTCTAAACATGTGGGTCCAGCATTTCAATTTAGCGACTGCAATTTTCTAAAGTTGCTTTTGCATTCAAGTCACACAGTGCAAACTTTGTTCGTTTTTTTCCAGTAGAGGGCGTATGTGGTCCCACTTTGCTTAGGACCACATACTCAGTAGACAGTAGGTGTGGGACCATCCTAACACTCGGGTCAGAGTTGTGGTTGGACTTAGGCCGAACGCCCCACGAAACTGACTCCAACTCTAACTCCAGCTCTAACTTGATCAACGATAGTATCGGAAACTATCGTTCAGAGTAATCTCAATTCTAGACCCTGTTTTATGGGGAATGTGATCATTCGGCTATATTATTCGAATGTTTCATCTGTGCAAAATCTCATAGACTAAGATTTGGTCAAATACACATTATTTTTACTAATGAGCCGCAAAACAAATGTGATATTTCGAAATAATGAATACTCAATGTTTTCCTGCTCAATCAATAAAAATCTACCCCGGATTTCATAGTCTAAACCTCATACTTTGACTTTATCATATCTTTATTTTTTGGGAGGTCTAGCGTTGGATGAAGTTTGACAATGTTCGGGTCGGTGCGGCTAGGATAGCTCCATACTTTTGTGTACAAAGTAATGGATGGCCTAAGTTATGCAGCAGGATGACACAGAAAATTGCTCTGAAATTCAGTCTTTTACAGAATTCTACTGAAATATTGCTTTGATATGGCTAGTCTATGATCTGTTAACATGATATGTTGTGAAAATTAAGGACTCAGCATTTCAGAAGTCTGTTTTAATTTTTCTAACATGTGGGTCCAGCATTTAAATTTTGTGAGAGTAACTTAATAAAGTTACTATTGCATTGAAATCACATAGTGCAAACTTTGTTCATTTTTTCCAGTAGAGGGCGTATGTGGTCCATATAGCTCTGCTTAGGACCACATACATAGTAGGTGTGTTCATTGCATCGCGTCGTAGGCAGAACCAATGCATGAATGGTATTATTCGAGTTTCGATTTCTAAGTTTAGTTAGATCTAGACTCTACACCTAAATCTCATCCAATGATATATAAGTATTACAAACTTTGTCTTAATTTAATTTTCAAATCATATTTTCACTCATACTTGCACAAAAGTCCCAACGGTTATTAAACCTGATCTGAAAATCGGTAAAAACGTTGAGTTTCTTTCGTACACCGTTGTAGGATGGTGTACAAACTGCCTCAGCGCACACACCCATACAAGTAAGGGGTGTATAGTGCACACACACAGTCAAGGCACCACTCTCGTGAATGCCCCAGCACTGCACTAGCCTGCGCGTGCATAGATTTTTTTTTAACTGGATACTTTGTTACACAATATGCCTTTAATTTAGCATCAAAACAGACCCACATGATTTGGAGGATTATTTGATTTTTGTTTTATCAGTGTCTAAAATACATTAACACACTGCATATTTTTCAATTTGTGACTTTTACTTTTTGCTATTGTGTGTGTCAAATTAAAAGACTGCATCAAGATGGAAGACGGTGAAGGAGGACCTGCGTTAAAGAAACAGCGAATACATTACGGGACGTTAGATGACCACTTGAAAAAGGAGTCAGCCACTGATTCCGTAGAATCAGCAGTTGAAGGAGGAAACATCAACATTTCAAGTGGTATGTATTCAATTGGACAGTACTGGAAATGGCTATCTAACAGTGGGAACCGATTCAGTTGCCAGATATTTTGCCCCGAACCAAGCCAATGAACATTGACAGCTAAAAAAAAAATCAGGCAGGAATAGTTCTGTTCGCCTTTGTTCAGTTCAGGAATTTCCAGAATTTTGCCACCGAATCATCGGTTCATTCTTGTTCATATGTTTACAAAATTTCAGATGGTAAAACAAAGATCCGAAATTTAGTTTTGTCAGGAGTTTGTTTTTGAGCCGCGGACATTAATGGTGCTAATATTCAGCTCTGTATAACGCTAAAAATAAATATCGGTAATTTGTTTTTGAGACATGGACATTAATGATGTTAATATTTAGCTCCCTGTTATGCTAAAACTATATGTTGGGAGTTTGTTTTTGAGCTACTGACGTTAATGCCACTAATATTTAGCTCAGTATTATGCTAAAAATAAATGTCACTGTCAAGAGTTTATTTTTGAGCCACGGACATTAATGGCGTAAATGTTTAGCTCCGTATAACACTGAAAGTAAATGTCAGAAATTTGGTTGAAGCCATGGATATTAATGGCGCTAATATCTAGCTCTGTATTACGTTAATATAATTGTTGGTAGTTTGTTTTTGAGCTACTGACATTAATGCGCTAATATTCAGCTCCGTATTACTGCAAAAATAAATGTCAACAGTTTGTGTATCTGATTCTTTATCTGATAGGGCTTGGTTGGGGCTTCCAGCTTCTACACAGAATTCATGCCATTCCACTAATCTATACTTTCGGTGGGGACATATATTACGTACTGCGCAATTTACTGATTCACTTGTTGATTGATAAACATAGGTCAGTTTATTTATAAATGGTGGTTTCATTTGAGCGTCTGGTCATGCTGGCCAGTAATTGCTGGGTGGAGTATTAGTTATTGTTAGGGAGTGTAGAGGCATACTTTTGACTGCACAGCAGTTGAATTACTTATTTTTTTTAATGAATACTGTAACATTTTGAAGAAATGTGAATTTCTTAAATTTTCCAAGTTATCCTGAACTTGTAATTGTGTGTTTCCTCGTTTTGAGGTAGGCCTATGTGCTGGATTTGCAAAACCCAAGTCTGTGTTTGAAATGAGTAGAGTGGATATTGCTGAGCACCGTATGACACCAAACTTGATTTCTGTCAAAATAGCGGATTGTTTGTTTTGGTTTTTTTTTTTTCATATCGAGAAACGAAGATTTTATTGTTATTTTTTTGTTTTTAGTGTTCTATATTTTCTCCCTCATTTTAGAACAACCAGTAGTTTCAAGCAGTATGTACGTGTATCTGAAATTTATTGTTTTGCCTACAGGTCCAAAATCTTTACTAATGTACAGTGATACAACAGGAAGACCTACAGGACATCCTATACTCCTGGACAGATGATGATGATGATGATGATGATGCATGGATAGATGAGGATGATGATGATGATGATGATGATGATGATGATGATGATGATGAGGATGATGATGATGATGATGATGATGATGATGATTGTGAAATCTATTTTCAATGAGACCAGTATTGGTATTGATGCTTTTCGAGGGGAGACATTTGACCTGGAAGAACATATAAGTGAAAGAAGAAAGAGCTTCTTGCTGAGTTTAGAAAAAAGGAGAAAGGTTAGTATAGCCACATTAAATTTTCTAAATCAAACCATCATTGATATGTAGAGGGCTCCCCTCTTCCTGTTGTTTTATCACTTGCCTGACAAGAAAATTTACTTGCCCCAAAATAAGAAAATAATAAATAAACAGTAAAACTCTGTCAGTAATTCTAACTACTTTAATTGTTATGGTTGCAAGGAGGTGATTTATGAATTTAAAAAGTCATACAACTTTTACCACAGTTCTGCACTAGCCGTCATTAGTAACACATGAATTGGGGCAGACATACTGCATATGACTGTATATAGACACACAACACACAGTCCTTCTGTGAACACATAAAGATGTGATAATTGAACTCAATACTTCCTTAGCATTGTTCTGTGAAAATTAGGAGGGATGGTAATATTTTTTTTTCATACTTGTACAAATTCTTTGCAAATCTGTGAAGATACGTAAGAAATTTTATTGCATTGTAGACGGAAAAGTGCCCATTTTTTTAACATTGTTGATGTTGTAGATAAAAATCTGACCCTTTTTTATTTTGTTATGACACTCATTGGTACTTAGTAATATTCTGACACTGACAATGTAAATTCTCAAGTTAAAAACCATGCTTGTGATGAATGTTTCCTCTCTTTTCATCAAATATCAGGCAAGACAGATAACTGTGTCAACAGATGACTCCGAAGTTAAGGCTCAACTTCGAAAGTATGGCGAACCAATATGTAAGTATGATTTTGTGAACAGGGTGCTGTCATTATTTTGATCAAACAAAGCAAACATTTAGGTAGCAAAATTATTATTTTTGAAGTTCATGGCAGAAATTTGCTTTCAATGAATATGATTAGACATGTACCAAAATTCTGGAAATAATAAATCCATTTCAGAGCCCAATGAGCAATTTAATTTGTTGCAAGATATGTCTCTGTCCTGGCATAAGAGATGTAATGTATGTTAGGTCAACGCTTGTTCATGTATACAAACATGATACAGTAATAATAACTTGTATGACACATAATTGCATGTCTCTAAGTGCTTTACAAAACAGAAATACAAATGATGTGGGAATGATGCACTTGGTTCAATGTTGTGAGATTTTACAGGTTGCCAAATAAATGTGTTTTTTAATTTCTTTTAAACTGTTCATATGTTAAGAAGTTCTATATTCCTGAGATATTTCAGCAAGTTATTCCATAAAACAGTGGCTGCATATGAAATTGAACTTTCCCATATGATTTTGTCATCGTGTATGGGACATAAAATAGCAACTTTTTACCGGAACGTAGCATTCTTTCTGGTTTATTGTACTGTGTTAATAATTCAGTGAGATACGATGGAGCAACCTGATGATAACATTGATAAACTAATAAAAATACTTTATAAATAGTATTTATGAGAGTGGATAGATAGCCAATGTAAAAAAAACAAAAACATGCACACATGCACTTCACATCCCAACTATTCAGTGGTCTCCCACATAATGTACGAACACAAAAAAGGCTCTTACAGATTCTAACAGATTTCAGTCTTGTTTTTGTCCCTGAATTTTGATTCTTTACAGTACAGTGCACTCTCATTATAAAGAACACTGATATAGCAAAATTTCATTATAAAGAAGTAAAATCTGTGGCCCTATATCTTGGCTTTTCTTTGC
>JZLH01S0603782.1:16465-35986 GCA_001188425.1 Eucidaris tribuloides | reverse complement strand
AAAAATGAGAGAAACCTATTAACGAAGCTTTGGTAAAAATACTGCATATCATTAAAGGGAAAATCCACCCTGATGTCAAATTGATTTTCATAAAAGCAAAAAAACAAGAGAAACCTATTAATAAAGGTTTGGCAAAAATCAATCAAAGTATAACAGAGTTATGAATATTAAAAGTTGTAAAATTGTGACGTTATATGCGAGCAGCCCCCATTTGTCATCTACTAGTGTCGTTTCCTCAGAAAATGGAAAATGATTTTACCTGTGCTGTGCATTAAATATATAATCAAAAACATTATTTCTAACATGCTATAATGGAAAAAAAAATCAATATTCATGAACCATGACACTATGGCAATTTGTGGAATTTATATTATTTTCATGACCTATTGGGTGCTGCTCGCATGTGACGTCACAAAATTAAAACTTTGAAGCTTCATAAACTCTGTTATTCTTTGGTGGATTTTCGTCAAAACATTCATTAATATGTTTCTCTCATTTTCTGCTTTTATTGAAACCAACTTGACATCGACGTGAACTTTCCCTTTAGGTCTACTGACTACTAAAGGGAACCAAACTGACTTACATTACTACTACATCACCTATCAATGATTGGGCTACATTGATCTGAAACTATACTGTTTTGCCTTTAATTTCCATTATTCAATACTTTGTGGCCACTTTACCAAGAATTTGGGTCAGGTTCTTACCGAACTCCTTTTTATTTCTAGTGTAGGTCATATGCCATTTTGAGTTTAGATGATTATAATCCAACTTATACACATAAACCAAGATGGAAAGAACTGGAGCAAACAAGTGAGGAATGTGAACAGTATGCTATGAATGCAAAACTGCAATTATTTCAGGGCATTATTTTTTGACCTTATCAAAGACACTAGTAGCTTGGATGATCGTGTAGGCCTACACGTAGCTCAGAATTTTTAAACTAGAAGCATTGTTACAATTATTAGGGGGCCTACTAAATTAAAGCCAAGGTGTAATTTTGGTAAATGGTAAAAAAATGAAATTCCTTTGCAGTTTTAATTTTTAAAAGGAGCATATAATCTATCAATGCCCTGAAAATTGCTTGCTCTGAAACCCTCTCATTTTGAGAAATTACTCAAACTGTAAAATCTCGGGGGGGGGGGGATCCCTGAGACTTCCCATAGGTTCATACTGCTAGATGCTTTCCTATGATTTAAACATTGTCATTTGACACTAAAAAAAAAATCAGTAGGGTTGATTGTTTTCCGATGTCAGGGGTGACAATAGAATACTTTGTGAAAGATTGAAAAAAAAATTGTCTGATTGACCCAAACTACAGTATACTAGGGCTTTGATGCCTGTATCCACCTGTTTTTACAAAAATAACATTACCTCTTATCATCTGGCATCAATGTATAGGTTTCTGGACACTGTCACTTTAAATATGAAGTCTGATTAATTTGGAGCTACTCGAGATTTAGATCAATCTAATCATGGTGGTAATGTCCTCACATCAAGAACAACTGTCTTTGATTTTCAATTTGGGTCGGACTTATCGGGGAAAATTAGTTTGTGCCGAGAACGCGATCATTACGGGCCACGACGACTTCTTGTATTCGTATCTGGAAAGTCCTTCATACCGGTGAGAGGGCGAGCGAGGAATGAAAATAATGAAGAAAAGATGAAATTGTCCTTGCAAAAGATGCGATCAGGAGATGAGAAGGAAAGATTGGTATGGACTAGTTCATCTGTAGTAATTATGAGCACTGAATCTGCCAAGTGTCGTCGTTTAGCTCATTCATCAGGCGTCCGGCCGCGGCGCTGCTCCCGCGCTGTTCCATCAGTCGTACGGCGATGCACGCCGTGCTTTCTGGTGGGGCGCAACGCAAATGAGTAAATGCGGATGTGATCGCGACGATAATTACAACACCCCCCCTGTTGCTAGCCGCTAGAGCTGGGGGGCATGGGTGATCGGGTAGTGAGCGCTGTTTGACGTGTATGCTACACAGTAAAGATCATGAAAGTTGGCATAATGTGGTGTATATATCATTGGATAAAATGTGTATTAACATCTTTGGTCGCGGGACCCTGAATCCCGTGCGTGGGCGGTATCTGTTAATTCCAAGACGCTCAAGTATCGGAACGGAAATTAACTAACTGACTTCAACTAGCAATAAACTTTGGGGCAGCTACAACGTTATTTAGGAAAAAATGTCCTGCAGCAAAAGTTGAAGTATATTTTACAGCGCTTCTAAGTGCATAAAAGGGTGTTTGGAATATAAATCTGAATTGTGGAAAGTAATTGGCTAATTGTAGCCACCATAGCATGTAGTTCTAAGTTTCCTGGCTTGAAAAATATACAACTCCACTCAATTAATCAAGAGGGTAAACCACAAGTTATACAAAAAAAAACCTGACTTGTTACAACTTACAAGTTGCATGGAAAGGGAGATGAGTCACCAAATAAGAAGATGAAATGAAGAGATTTATCAGTGAATAGTGGGCTCTTCATGTAATTGACCTATTTCAGTATTTTTTCAAAGTTTAACTTGATGTCAATCGTTTATGTCTCATTGTATCACGATTGCCTTGATTGCATTTATTCGAGTTTTTTCTGGTTTTCCTTAAGAATCTAACATAATACATCGGCGCCGTACTTGAGGAATGTAAACAATACAAAGAGATTACTGCTAGTATCGGAAAATCAGTGTAATTCGGGTGAATACAATCGTTTCTACGTTTGAGCGTGAAATGCGAATCCCGCACGCTGCAGGGAGTGCATGGATGCGAATACCGCATGTAAAGAGTTAATGTAGTCTTCAATAATCCACTGTCAATCCAGCGTATGTACATATACTGTAAAACCACAAACTATGATACTAATATCACTAGACTGGAATGATATGTACTGTATAGGCCTATAAGGTGAGCCATGCAGGCCTACATGTACACATCCAAGGTCCCACGGATAATTCTAAAATTACAGACATGATGAAAATATTATAGGCTAGCTATCAGTTAGAAAAATATACTGTTAAATGTGACCGCCCAGCTCCAAACCAACAAAAAGTCACAGATTATGATTCTCTGTAATAGACCGAAATGTGTCATTTTGGTTGACCGACTCAAATTTTCAAAGTTTGTCTAAACTGAAAGAGTGAACTCTTCTCTTTCTACCGTCAAAATTTGGTGGCTTTAAACGATACTGAAACTGAGATATTGGCAGTTTTTCTGGACCACATTTTTTCGGACATGTGCTTTTGCATGGCGCACATGAGGGAACGTAATCTTTAAATCCTCTTTTCTCCCTTTTCTGTTAAACTGCACCTCCTAACTCTCTTGTGTTTTAATCACTTTTTGAATAGGTTAAGATGATCCAATTCTAACATGTCATATATCATTTTAAAGCTAAGATCTTACTCTTTAACACCATGAAGAAAAGTAAAAATTAATTTTGGCCTACTTTTTGTGGGTTTTGAGTTGGGTGGTCACAAATAAAGTTTTGATGTACAGTGGATATGCTGTACCTTAAAAAGACAAAGGGTACTTTGATAATTTCCAGTTTTGTTGCATGTACATGTATTGCATATTACACACATTCCAATTTATCATTGCCCAGTAAAATCACTCATTGTCTTTCAATTACTCTACAGTAATTGAACAGTTCGATCACAAAACTTAATAAACTCTGGAGAAAAATGCATTTCTTTTCCCAAGTTTTTACACACCTATAAAAAAACTAAAACTAAAACCCAAGATATTTTGTACTTGCTTGTGAATTTGGCTTCAAATTTGATACTATCGTGAGGTATGTAGGTGGTAAATGTGTAGATGTTAATAACCCAATTTTGGTGGAAAATGGAGTTAACCAGTTTTGCGAACAATTTTTATCAAGTGCTTCTACGATAAGTTCTGCTAATGACATTCAAGAGGTTAAACTGAAACTTGATTGTACAGGTGTAATCTCGGGTGATCTCTATTTTTTTCCCTATCTCTACCTTTTTATTTTAATCTGGATCCTTCTCTGTGAGATCAGCCTCTTGTGCATTATGAATTTCTGTTTTGTCTCATGCCAGTGGAAATTATGATTTTGCATTTTTCATCACCAAATCATTCTATCGTGAATATGTATGAAGCAGGTCTGGAGAGAATTTAATTACCCATGATATACGAATGCCATTGCCAGTGTATGCAGGTGGATGAGACTTCTACTAATCCTTGTGTCTCAGTAATGCAAGTCTCTGAGTGCAACATTTTCATTTTTGTTTCAAATCTCTGGATTTGAAAATGACATGTTTGCCCCCCCCCCCCCAATATTTGATGCACCTGACACCCCTTTCCAAAAGATTGTTCTCAGGGCCTTGAAGTAGTTGTCTCTGGTACTCTACAAACCAGTTGAAAATTACCAAACTCTTACTTCTGGAAAATCATAGAATTTCAGAGTTGTGGAATATCCCATTTTAAAACAGTGCAAGGGGGATGCATGCATCAACAAACGAGGGTTGGATTAAAAATAAATCCGCGTAACCCCGTAATCAAAGTCAATCAGGTGAAATATACTGGAAATAGCAATGTGATGGCAAAATTGGCATTTACAGGACATTGCTTTTGTCGAGATTGGTTGGGTACCCAAACGTACGTTCACAGCGGCCGCACAGGATGTGAGTTTTTAATTCCGCGTGGTATTACTGCCGCTTTAACGACAGAATTTCGCTCTGCTTTGATAATTCTTTTGGGCTGAGAAGCTCAGATCCGGTACAAATCTTATCAGTTAAAAATGGTTACTTCATAATTGTTCATTTTGAAATGATGTGTACTTTTTCAAAGCAGGATGATTTTGAAGAATTTGAAATATTATTTACTGTGTACAGTACAGCATACCATAGGCATACGCAGGAGATTTTAAAGGGGAGGTATTCATCTGCGGGCAAATCATATCGGTTCCTGGGCAGATAGTAAGTAAAAAAAAAAGGGGGGGGGGGTCTGAGGCGAAAAATTGTTCACGGCCAAGAAACAAAATATCATGATTCACTGGAATTAGTTCTATGGCCATTGTGAAAGGGGGAGGGGAGTTCATGAAAAAAGGGGTTGTTTTCGTAAAAGGGGGATGCTAAATAGGCACTCCCCTTTGGTAAACAGAGGGTGTCTGAACACCGAAAACCATCCCCTGCGTACACCTACTGGTATGTACTGTACCTAGGACTTTTGTACCTTCATCGTTTATGGCCCCCACCCTCCACCATGAAATGGAGCCAGAGACACAATATTGGCTCTATGGAGCTGTAGCTGTACTATTACTACTGTGGTTATTGCTGATACAGGTTTACATACCTTTGAAAATTAGGTAGTTAACCTAAAAACAATGTTCAAAGCTCCGTTTCCGAAAAACAGCATTGTTAATTCCCAGAAATAACAGTGCCAACATCATAGTGTTCATGGTAAAGTATTATTTTTGCTTTCCATTTATTGGTTACTGGTAAAATATTTTGATGATAATGGAAATACTTAAACAAAATCATATTAACATAACCTTACAAATGCTAAGAATACATGTAAAATGGTAATGTTTCTGCAGCAAATGGCATGAAATGGTCAGCTAAAACGTAAAAATTCCAAATGGTTTTGGGCAGTCTTGATGATCGGTTAATCGTCGGTTAACCTTTTTGATACAGCACTTAGTGAGACTGTAGACCTTTAAGAGTTGTAAATTGTGTGAGAGTATGCCATGTGGGGAAATAAAATTGAAAGAATGACACACTACATATAGCCTACAAATAAAAAAAAAACATTCAGTATCTGAAGACTGTGCTAAACAGCATCTGTGATGCCAAGTGCATGCTGTTTGTGTTGCTTTGATACAGTTTTTGCACTTTCATCCCCAAGATATCTAGGGATCAGTTCAAACGCGAGCCTGACCATCGTTTGTCTCAAGCGAGTTTAATTGCTTCCAGGTCAGATGTCGGAGAAGAGGAAAGAAGGAAGATTCCGAGAGATTTAACAGTCAGACCCCCGTGAAAGTAGTACTGTAAAACTTTTTTCTTTACCTTTTCGATTACCCAGTCAAGTAGATGTTGTTAAACCATGAGTGCTTGTTGCTGGTCAGTGACTTTGTACTGCTGTTGTTCTTGTCTGAGCCAGCCCGAAGTACTACTTCACGATGCGGAGTGGACAAGCATTTGCAATATTATATGCCAATAGTTGGATATTGCCAAGTAATGAGCCAACTGTGTGTATGTGATTAAGAATGGTATGTTGTACACAACATCATAGAACTAGTCCTAAAAATCTTGCCAAATGTCATTTATGGTACTACTGCTACTACAACTAGTCTACTACTACCATTACTACTATAATAATAATGATGATTACTAATAATGATTATACATGTAAGAGTAATAATAGCAAGAAGAAGAAGAAGAAGAAGAAGAAGAAGAAGAAGAAGAAGAAGAAGAAGAAGAAGAAGAGAAGCAAGAAGTAGAAGCAAGAAGAAGTAAGAAGCAACGAAGAAGAAGGTAAGAAGAAAGGAAGCAAGAAGAAGAAAAGAAGAGAACAGAAGTAAGAAGAAGAAGCAAGAAGAAGAGGTACTTATTAATAATCATATGTTATTACTAGCTACTACCTTAAAATATATTAAACCTGCAATGTTGTTTTTGTATTCTTATCTGTAAGTATTATTTTGTTCAAATTTGGCTTTCATGTGTATTTTTTTTAAAACAGTGATTTGCAATTATTTTTTTGTACCCTCACGTTATTAGATTTATAGGAAGAATCTGATTAAAGATCAAGTGAAGAAAGAAATATTTTTGTTTTTAATTTGGGAAAATAATGTCATGTACCTGTGGAACATATTTCCTTTAGCATATGTGCAAAGTCACCACAGTATACCAAAGTTATTGTTATCCACTCTTCAGCTATATAGATTTAAAAAGGTCTGTAGTACACAAACAAACTTACATTTTTTTGTGATATGTTATACCCCTGATATGATATAAGTCGTAGACGAAGCTAACGTCATTTGATGTCTGTGCTAGGAAGATAATGAGCGGAACGTGCCCGTTCCCTTCGCTGTCGCAATTTTCCCAATGTACATTAAAGCAGGCCCTTAATTGATAATTTGAGCCATTGGAAGAATACAGCTAGATAAACTGTGCACAATCGAGCGTGCTAACGTGCCGTAAAATATTTATGTGGCACCGGCAACAGCATATCTCCGTGGTGTTTTTTTTTTTTCAGAATGGCTTAGTTATTGTTCTACATGTAGGTAGCCTGTGCAGCGATGTGTCTCATTGCCGTGTGTGTGTGCGGTTCTTGTGGGTTCCGACAGCATCGGTGTTACGTGTCTCGGTGGGAGGAGGGCAGACGTGGACGCTTTTTGTGGATGCCAGCACGGCACCCCCTTCCTGATAGCAATGTAATTGCGAAATTTCGTTTTTGGGCGCTAATTTGTACAGGCTGCCTAGCATTGTGCCGTTCTAATAGTGGGGTAGTACAGGCAGACACGTTTCTTCTTTTGTCACCGACTAATGCTTGAATTCTGGCAAAATTCTGCGGGTAGGCTGACAAATGGCCACGGCGAAATTAGTAGGGTGCAAAGAGTGAGATTGGGAGTTTCTGGGGCATTGGTCCGTGCATTTGAAACTACAACATATAAAGTGCTTGAATAACTTCAAACCATGCATGTCAGTACTATAAATGTGCATGTATGCCAAGTCCATACTTGTCTTTGAGCCATGAATTAAAGGCAGCTTAGGACTTTAAGTTTTGAATAATCTGATGTTTCATCAATATTTAAGTGTGGTATTCTCATGCCAAACATGAGAAAACAATATACCTACATGCAGGGTTATAGCTACAAACATTTTTGTGCCAGCTGTAGGAAGGAGTTACGCAAGCGGAGCGCTCCTGGGTTTCCACATAGAAAAAAGCATTTGGAAGCATTTATTTTACAAAATACATCTTCGCTGAAATGTAATGATGTTTAATGCTTTAAAAAAACCCAATTATGTAGAGATTTATAACATTTTATAGTCATTTTAAAGCTTTTCTGTGCTGGTCGGAGGACTAATAAATTCAGCTCAGTGCCGGTCGGCTTCGGTTTGTGCCGGCTACTACCGACCGGCGCCGACCGCCGTAGCTATAACCCTGCCTACATGTACTACAAATGGTTTGGAATGAGATGGTGTGATTTTTTGGAGCTCTTCGCTATATGTACATTACCTATGACACAACTATCGAACAACCACACCCCCCCCAAAAAAAAGAAACAACAACAGACAAACAAACAAACAAACAAACACAAAACACACGACATGTATGTTTATTCTTTGATTAAGACCTTAAAAGTTAAAGACAAAGTACGGGATTTGCAGTCAGAGAAACGGCAAAATGAAAGAAATCAAGATCAAATCGTTCACATATGAAGATTAGTGATAAATAAACACGCTGTCATAGAACTTTGGTAGAATATTTATTTAGTTTTGGTGAAAATCTGGACGTTTAAACTTCAATATTTACAGTGATGTTAACGTGCACAGGCCGTTCCAAAATTGACCGATCAGCCGTTAGCATAAGGTCGCACGGAGTTTAGCCGTTTAACCAATCAGTGTGCTCCACTGGTTATGCGAACGTACACATAACCGTGATTCGCAATTTGAGCGAAATTTAAACTCGCGGAAAGAACAATATTCTGGTAACATATCGTTTTTAGTTTTTCTCATAAAACAACAAATTCATGACGTATGGATCTCAAACTTTCAACACACCATTTGTAAGTACTAAACTACCGTTTGGTATTGATAATGAAGGGAAGTAATGGACTTTTAAATCCCAAACACAATCTTTAAAGCATTCTAGGACATTCAATTTCAGGGTATTTTAAATCAAAATATGAAATGGGTATATGTGAAAAACACAAAATAAAAAATTTTCTCATGACATAGGCCTACATGTAGCAAACTACACTCTGCCTTTAATTATACACAGGAGTGTAGGCCTATGCATTTGTTTTTGATCCATAAAATGAAATACAAGTATTGTAGGGGCCTACATGTCCATATTTGTCTTGATTTCATCAATGAGAAACAATCAAAATCCAAGAAAAGCTATTTTATCGATATTCAGTTCTGCAAATAGTGCAAGTGCCATTGTATCTGATGATTTCAAAAGCAGTAGGCCTACACTGTTGATAAATAGTTGATGGTTCATAGCCCTTGTGTTTAAAAATAGCATCTGAAGGCACAACCATGCAAATGCTGTTGTTGATAAAAACCATTGTTGTGCCGAGTTCACTTTGCAGTTTTTGCGGACGTGGTGTTTACATCTTGTGAGAGAAAGAAGAACGGAGGCCCTAAAACCGCAAAGACCCGGTCTGCACGCCATATTAAAACCCACATGTGCAGCATTGAAACCGTTGGTTCCACCAGAAAAGGAGAGATTTTTTTCCCCTCGCCTGTTTCCTCGCAACCCGTCAACCGTACACTCAATCAAAACCTTTCAGCAAGCTCCAATGATTCTGAATGAAGTCGGGGTGGGAAGAAAAAAATGGGAGCATACAGCCCTCTCTTGTTCATTTCAAACGTTTGCCCTTGAGTCGGAGTTGAATATTCGGTTTGGTATTTTGGTCCCGGCACAGTTGACCTTGTGTATTGCACAGCATGCTGGAATTTGCCATGAGGAAATACGAGTACCCAATGTGTTGCAAGTAGATAGCTATAAACGCATGTAGTAAACAGTGCTATGGTATCGTCCATTTATACTTTCAAAGTAAAGTTTGAAAAATCTCATCGTTATGATAAAGCATATGAAAATAGTTTCTATGGCTTATGCAGTTGGCAATAGGCCATTTTTGTATATAATATTTATGGATGTGTCATTCCCAAGAATATAGAGATGTGCTATTCCATAAACCTGTTTCTTTAAAATGAACTTTGTTAGAATCCAGTTGGCATAAATTACTTGTTGCTATTTCGGGCAAGCCTTGACAAGCTTGTAGGTTGTCAAGAACAGCCTTTATGCATGAAATTTGAATATGTTATGAAAATCGCCTATTAGGTGTGAAATTGTGCCAAGCATACCTGCTAATAACAACATCCAATTACGATAATTTATTATTTTATTATGAGACTGCGGCTTGATTTGTGATTAAATATACACGTATCTCTATAACCTGGCATGCAGTCTTTGCTTCAAATGTCTTTCAATTGCCCATGTATTTTATTGTAACCATTTTGTGCAAATTTCTGCTAGGTGAACATATCTGTTGGCATTTCTGTGCATTCCATGCAAAACATTGATCACATACATTGGTAACTGATCAATAAGATTACTTTAGTAAGTGTAACTTGCACACCAATTTTTCCAAAAATTTGTTGATGGAGTTTAGCCCCCTTTAAAGCCCAAGTATAGTTTGGGTTGATCAGACAACTTTTTCGTCAATCGTACACAAAATATTGTTGTCACCACAGACATCAGAAAACAACATCAAACCCACTAAAAAATTGCTTATGGTGACAAATTATGATGTTTCAATTATTGGAGATGTAGCGGTATGTACATTACGTACGGAAAATGTGGGTGGTGGTGGTGGTGGGGGGGAGGGGGGGGGGCGGCAACACTGGCATTTTAAATGAAGACACCGCCATGCACAGACCGGATGTCATAGTTGCCAATAATAGAAACCTAAATTTCAATCTTCAACATCATATCAAGCCATTCATAAAGCTTGGGAAACGAATCGATGCTCATATGTCGTAAAATATGTAAACCAAGGTTGTTGGTCTCTGGGAGACGTAATCCGCGAGGGGCGTAGGAACACTTCCGAGAGCGTTATGAGTCTACCACGGAATCGAAGAAATGGGCTTTTGTCGAAATCTTCATCTCTCATTTTCTTATTTGATTGGAGTAAGATGCGAAGAGACATGAGTTTCATGATTCTCGTCGATGTAAACGGCAAAATTCATTCATCGGTGTTGCCAGAATGTCTGATATTTGTTTCAGTGAAATGTAAGATTTAGCCTGAAGTAGGCCTAGAATGGATTACACTTTTATTGTATTATTGTTATTATTTTTTTTCTGATTGCGGTCATGTTTAATACTACTGACATGTTCAATTGAGCTAATGGAAGTTAAAACCACAAATTCATCTCGGACCTCAATCTCCTGAACTTGGTTGTGGGGGTGGTGGTGGGGTGGGGGGAAGGGGAGGAGAAATACTTATTGGGATGATTTTAGGCCATAAGTTTGTTGCGAGCTGGAAACAAAAAAGAGATCACGCAATGTATCAGTGGACGGTGGAAAACAGAATTTCATGGAAAACTGAATTTTGATTCTGCACAAAAAAAGAAATCCATCAGAGCCCAAATGAAATTAAAGCAAAAATCTTGTCTTTGAGAAACCAGAGATTTGAACAAATATTTGTTTGATCGGTACATGTCTGAAGCTGCTGTAAATAATTGGAATTACCATGTGCTTATTGATGCTGTAGATAGTGTACTGTTTTTCTTGAATTCTGTGGTTAATTTTACCAAAGAATGCAGAATTTGAGTTCAGAACACAGTGGAACACAGAATTTGACCTAGTTGGGAAATGGAATTTAACTTGGCCCTAGGATAACACTTTAGGTTATTACTTTATACTGTCTGGAATTGAATATAAAGTGATATGATAACATGCTTGGTGCCTTATCAATACACTCTCTGTCTTGGAGTCATAATTATCTGCATATATCTTCTTAAAATATCGAGTTGAATATAACATAAAGTATAATCTAACTTTGAAAATTACAATATGATGTATATCCTAATCAGATTGTTAAGACTTGTACCGATGGTAAGATGCATCCATGTATGTGTACGTGTAGCTGTGCTCTATAAACACGCGTGGTGGATTGTCAAATATTTTGTTAATTGATCAAGATTTAATTTGGCACGAAACTACTGTCTCTTTGTCGTCTGATTAGGAACACCACTTAACTGCCGTGGCCGATCCTGTTCTTAACCATTAGAGCACCGCTGAAAGGTCACGGAGGTCACGGCGTTAACAAGCGACGAAGTAGGCTGCGCGTCTATTACACTCTATTTAGTTGTCGCGTTGGTTGTGACTGCCCGGGAGTGGATCTGATGCCTGTCTGATCAGGCTTGCCTGAGATTCAATCCAATTATATGTGGTAAGACGGCCCTTAAATTAGTCAAATGAATAAGGATGAGTCGAGGAAGGCGCAGTGTTTCTTATGCATTATACGCAGAAGTCGACGTCTGGTAACGATGTCGCGAGATAGATGTGGTATTGCCCGGATGGCGGGCCGACTCGCGAGCACGTCAGCTTACGACTGGCCACTCCAATTTGTAAATTTAATACAGCTGAAGTAAAATTGGTTTACTCAGGCGGGCTTTAAGTCTGTAATGGACTTTGTTCGCCGGGGTTTAAGACCCGGAGATTGGCATGGGGAGATGTCGGGTTGACGTGTCTGCGTGCGTGGCCCAAACTGTGAAAGCGTTTTAACCCGAGATGGGACCGTGATTGACAGGAGAGGGTCTTAATGACTCTAGGTTGACATTAATTATCCCATGTCTGGTGGTATTAGGAGACGACCCTGACGGTAAGTGATACGCAATCTCCGGCCAATAGGGATGCGGAGTGGTCAGTGGTCATTGCCAGGGCACGGATTATTAATTTTTACAGCCACAGAGGTGGCTAAGTGGGAGATGGTGAATAGCAAGTCTCAGCGAGGGGTATATAGGGTACTAACATAGAACACTAATCAGGATACTGGAAAGTATAGATTACACAAACTGATGTGATGTGGTATGGTACTGTGGCCATGAGAAAATTGTCCTATGAAAAAATTTGGACAACAATCATAACAAAATGGAATATTAATTAACCTCCTGTATGATCTGTACCACACTTCTGCTTTTAAAGACACCATAACATTGTTGAAGTGCCATTTAAAAAATTGTCAAACTTAGCTTTCTGACTTATCTGACAGTGTTTGAATGGATAAATAAACATCCTAAAATGCAAAACTTCAAACAATTATGCTGTCACTTGTAAATATATGTACAGATAAAAATTGGCACATGCATTATTGTCGACTGATGAAAATTCTGCAACACAGCAGTCTATGGGGTAAAACTGAATGGTCGCTCAATGATTTTTCGCTTTTTAAAAACAGACAATGATCGTTAAAAACTGCATTTTTTTTCAGACTTCATTTTTGTTCTCTATCTTATCAATATCAGAGACACTGGTAGCATTGAATCATGTAGCTCGATCATATGTTTTAAACTGGAAACATTGTTATACAATGCCTTTAACATGTGAATTTGATTGAGCTCATACACAGTTGCAAAGTTTAACCATGTTAAGCAGACATAATTACACATTGTTCCCTGTATTAATGAGAGAATAGAATTCTAGGTATTGCAGAGGAGTATAATTACGATCTAGTTTAAATGGGCCACTTGCTGTGCAATGGATTTTGTGCCGCTTCAATTATAAAATCAATAGAAGTACAATTTTGCTGAAAACATAATAATATGGACCAACAGTAGTGATTCCTCACATGTGATGATATTTTATTACATCAATATATAGAGATGACATTCATCTATTTTAATCTATGAGGCATATCTCAGATTATGCAAATTTTTGTTATAAATCTATGCCCATCTTTTTCACAGACATTTAAGCTCAGTATTTTTTCCCCTCCTGTTTGCTACACTTAATTAACTTGTAAATTAGAGTACGCCTGGTTTGAGATATCAGCCGGCATGTTGTGCTAGTATCATCCCATCGTGCCCATAGTTCGTTCATTGCAGCCATGCAGTCGTGTAGCAGTAGCAAATGAAGAGTACTCAGTGAAATTGGATGAAGGTTAAAGAGAATACACAGCACTGGTTAAGTACTTGCAGAACAACATCATTTTCATATCAGCTGCTTTCAAATCTTCTGTGATCAAATGGTATTCTGAAAATGTCACTATAGTATAGTACAGTAGAGAGTAGTTGAAAAAAACAGAACACTTCGTTTTTGACATATCTGCTACACAAATCCCCACTGCTGACAAAGCACTAACACAGAAATCAATATGTGGGACTGGTTAATTGTTGACGTACACACTTAAGCATTGGAATGGGAACTTCCTATGGAAAACTTCACCTGTTCAAACTGCCAATCCCGCAACTTTTTGTTGCATATGAAATGAATTAGTCCCACATTATAATGCAAATATAATTTAATCTCACCTGGAAACTAATGAAATGTAAAATTTTGATAAAGATTTTCCATCATCAACCAGTACTGTGTATTCTCTTTAAAGGCATTGTATAATGAAGTTTCCAGTTTAAAAAAATATGAGCTACACAATTTCTCCATGCTACCAGTGTCTCTGATAGGGTCTAAAAATGAAGCCAAGCTACCAGTGTCTCTGATTAGGGGCTAAAAATGAAGCCATGAAAAAATTCAGCATTAAGACTTTGTGCTTTTAAAACGTGAAAATCATTGAGTGATCATTCCAGTTTTCCCGCAGAGGCTGCTGTGTTGCAGAATTTCATCAGCTGACAATAATTTGTGTCGCGATATTTTCACGAGTGACAGCATAAGTCATATTGTCTGAAGTTCAGTTCCACCTCCTGGTTCTATGGTGTCCATTCAACACTGTCAGATTATGTCAGATAGCAAAGTTTGACAATTTTTTTTAAGGGGTTTCCACAATGTTTTGTATAGTGTCTTTAAGGGTCAGTTTTGGCCTCTGGTTGTGGTGGATGACAAGTTTATTAGACTGACCAACTGACTGCAGAAAGGTTGTATTAAAGGGCGTTTGTAATGAGTTTGTTGGTAGGGCTAGGGGATTATATTGTAAGGCCAGAAAGTACAGACACGAACTGATACTCAAAATAAAAACATCTCCCCTTTTTTCACCTGAAAATGCAAAAATGCATTTTGTTATTGTTAACTTTGACATTTTACTAATTGATTTTGTTTTGTTTGAATCTTTGTATTGACATACATGTGTATTTGTATACTGTGTTAACTGTATGAAATCAATACTCTTTGTGTGTGTAGCCTATATTCTATGAGTGATAGATGCCAGTTGTACATGCATGTGAGAGAGAAACTATGTGTGTACTGTGTATTCGTGTGCGATAGAGACAGGATGTAGAAAGAGGCAAATGACAGTGAAGATAAAAAAAAAATGTAAAGAGCCGCAAGCAGCCTTCATTTGGGCATCAATGAACCATGACAAAAAGTCAATCAACTTTTGAGTTGACGTTCATCCCCATCTCTTTCTCTTGCTCTCTCTCGTTGAGTTTTTGAAGGGACACGACAACGTCGAGAGATCAGCCGAACGAGGTCTTTGCCTATGCCAACTGACGTCGTGGAAAAATAATGGTACACATCTGCATAGGATGTACCTCCTTACAGAGGCCTTAATCACTGGCATTTGCCGGAAAAGAAAATAGACACTGCGGAGACAGCAGGAAAGGGTGGAAAAAGTGCTTTTACCTACAAGAAAAAATGCCTCAGGGCTGTAAGATTTGGCGCAGAGAACAAGGCAGTGGTAGGGATTCATGCGCTGGGATTTCATATTATGGCCCACAAGGCAATTTCGTTACAACAAAACACTCGGCGCACACACAAAAAGGGGAAGAGCACATCAGATGAAATGGATATTGGTGATGGTGTTGTGTGTGTTGCTTTGTGTCCATGTATGTGTTGGCGTGTTGGACGGCAAGTGTGTTGGGTTTCATTCAAGAGCTGACAGATTCATGGGGTTGAATATGATCGCGGAAAGTGGGGTAAATTACGCCCGGTGTGCAAAAGCAACAAAACTTGTTCGCCTCTCCTATAGCAGTGGAAAGGGTGGTGGTGCACGATTTTTGAAGCTCGCAAATGTAATGAGGCTGGGTTGGGGCACGGATTCCCGCAACTAAAGTTCGTAAATCAATTGACACCGCCTTTGCGGGGCATAGCACGTGTATGGTGCTGCCAGCTATGCGTGCCTTTTTGAGCAAGCCGATCAGTGAGCTGCGGCGTAGGTTGTCGTCGACATGAGTAAAGGGTCTCGGTATCTGCCGCTTGGGCATCTCTGAAATAGGTAGTCGTTACAGATATATAGGAAACGGCACACGAATGAAGAGGGACGAGGAGGATGCGGCCATATTCTCCTAATGTGATTAACCGCCATCATGCTATATCTGGCAACATGTTTAGGCGTATATGCTCCCGTTTAACGACAGTAGTTGGCGATACGAAAAAAAAAAATGTCACAACCCTGGTTAGCCCGAGCTGAAGGATGACGCCTGTTCAGTCGTTTGGCGGCCCTCATTGCGTTGTACGATTCGATCGGGACGGTCGCTCGCCTCACGATGGATATTGCTCCTAATTTGATCCCTATTGCATGGCATAGGTGTGATTGCTGCGGAAAAAAAAATCTCTACGGAATATAAGGGAGAGGGGGGAAAACAGAATGAAATATCCTGAAACTTTTCGCATTAATGTCATCTGGCCGAGCTAGGCAATCGGAAAGAACTTCAAATTTGGTGATTGTCACTCGGTAGAGTGTGTCAAATGTGTCTTGTGAGACTGTTTCGTTGCGAAAATTGTTAGAAATCGAAAGTTGTTTGCGTTGCAAGAGACAGCGTTCTTTCCCCCTTTTTGCCTATTCGTGGACCGTTCCGAGAAATGACGATGCCTTCGAAGTTGGCTCGGTATCAATTTGCCCAAATGCCACACTTTCCGATGAAATTTCACGCGGTGCTAAAGCATGATGGGAATCAATTGAGCACGGATGGTCTGTTTTGTATGCTGGATGCCTGTTCAGTTGTCAAATAGTCATCTGAAATATATGGAGCGAAAGCTTGAAATGAATGAGCAACGAGTACAGTATTAATGGGTTTTCAACCACATTCTCTGCTTTTCAAAAACGTTCTCAGAAATACATGTGTGTGTTTCACAAAATGTCTGCTAGTTGTTAGATTTTTCTGTTTGTATTTCAAAATCATTGGCCAACTGGAAATTATGAGAAATGTCGCAAAAGCGTAAATGACATCAGTCATCATTGTTGATATGCGTGAAGCATTAAAGCTGATAGGCTAACATTGTAGAGCTTCAATTTAAAAAATTGTCAAATTTTGATATCTGAACTAACATAGTAGTGTTTCAATAAACACCTAGAATAAAAAGTTTTGCGAAAGTTACACTGCCATGGCAAGTTGATGCCATGAATAACAATGTCAAACTCGGGGCGAGTTTAAATAGCCTTAGGTGTACACACAGTAAGTCTATCGGAAGTTGAATCTGATACACTTACGGATTTTCACTTTGGTTAAAGCCACTAAGTAATCATTTGAAATAGAATTTTTTCAGGCGGGTCAGGTTTTAGACCTTATCAAAGACAATCGGAGCATGGGGAATCATTGTTAGCTCAGAAATTTTTAACCTGTGGTAAATGTTACCGAATACCTTAAATCTAACTGTACTGTCTAAACACCCTCACAACATTAGATACATGCCACATCATAAATTGGATGTACTTCTGACTGACCACCACATGGACTATACTACATGTTATATATATTTTTTTAATTTTTCAGGGTCACTAATCATATAGACAATTGTGGAGATTGGACAATTGTAGCAATTATTTTATCAAATATAGCATATCTATGACTTGTAGATGATATTCAAATTGGACAGAAGATGTGGTAGATTTTATCACTTAAATTAGCCGAAACAAGACATGACCATAGTAAATACATCAGAAAGAGATCAGATCAGAGCTCAAAATGTATTCACTACTCACGGACAGAACTGATCGACATATTCTTATTACCTTAGACTTGCGCAAAAGATAAGGTGCATGTATCTCCTCGCCAATAGTATTTATTTTTGAAGTGATCCTTGTCATTTATGTCTATAAGTGGAGCCAGTTTGCATAAGAATCTTTCAAGATATCAATCCTATTGATAAGATTAATGTGTTTCTAGCATTTGTTTGTCTTGGGCCAAGAATAATTTCTTTTTAAGCAAAAAGTAAAAATTGCAAAGGGATGATTTTACTTGAACAAAGAGCAAGTACATGTATATTTAAACATTAGTGTGGGGCCCTGCCATAAAAAATCCTTCCAAAAGATATCAAATCCTATTGATTAAGATTTAATATGTTTCTTATCATTTGTTGTTGTCTTGGGCAGTACATATTTCTTTAGAAAACGTAAAAAAGTTTGAAAGTGATGTTTTTTCTTTTACTTGAACAAAGAGCAAGTTACTGTACATGTTATTTTAAACATTAAGTGTGGGGCCTGCCAGTTAGAGGACCTCTTCTACTTGTGGCTTGTTACAAAGAAACTACAGGCATTATTAGTATTAAAGAGAACACACAGTACTGGTGATGATGAAAAATCTTTCATCAAAATTCACCATTTTCCATATTTTCCAGCTGACGAGTAAATTAACATTTGCATATAAGGTGGGACTAATTCACTTCATATGCAATAAAAAGTTGAGAATAAGGCAGTTTGATACCCGACGGAGTAAGCTCCGTTGCGTGCGAGTGTGTATGGCACAAATGTAACATTAGTCCCACAATAAAGATTTCTGTGTGAGTACTTTGTCAGCAGTGGGGATTTGTGTAACAGCATATGTCCAAAACGAAGTGTTCTGTTGTTTCAACTACTCTCTCCTGTACTATAGTGACATTTTTAGAATACATCATGTTCACAGAAGTTTGAACAAGCAGTTGCATATAAAAATGTTGCTGTTCGCAAGCTAATCAACCAGTACTGTGTGATTCTCTTTAACCTGTCTATGTGACGTATTAGGTTGGTACACTATATTCACAACACACACACACACACACACACCACAACACCACACAAACACAACACACACACACACACACACACACACAACACACACGCACACACACACGCTAAGAAACACTACTGGTGTAGCATATTATGGACGTTGACAACACGTCAACTCAAACCAAATCTGGAATGAATTATTGGTATCAAAGTATCACGATTTCACCCGTATTATCGCGTAAACCCAACACTAGAACTTGTCTCTAATGTGGTGAATGCGATACAAAAAGTTATCTGCGATGGCACAAAAATGCACTCTGTATATGTGCGTGTACACTGACAGACAAGAAAAGGTAAAGTTTGAATGACGCCATCTTTCATTGCTACAATGGTCAATAAGCCAATGCTTATTAAGCATTGCCCTAAACTTCATGTAGTTACTACATGTACATTAGAAGGCACTGTATAACAGTGGTTCCAGTTTAAAAATCTGAGCTGCATGATTTCCCCATGCTACCAGCTGTCTCTGAACATGCGTCTAAAAATGAAGCCCTGAAAAAATTGACAGTTTAACAAGATCAGTAAGTGTATTTATTAAGTGTATTTTAGACCAGTCTTTGAACTCTGGAATGATCAACTTGGAGTATAATAGCAAGAAACATAGGATCAAAATTTCTTTACTACGCAGACTTCGACCTCTCTTACTGAACAAAAGCTCCAAACTACTTGTGATT
>JZLH01S0603776.1:64122-81853 GCA_001188425.1 Eucidaris tribuloides | reverse complement strand
TTTTTATACCTCCCTGCGATAAGTAAGTTGAATCATTTTTGCAATGTCCATTATAAGGGCCACGCGTCTGGCTCGTATGATTGTTAACACGTTGAAGACGATTTGATTTCCATATAACACGCATCTTTAATGGACCCTTGCCCGAGAATTCGTAATAACTTCGTATAGCATACAATCACTATCATCATCACCACACTCATGGTCATCATCATCTTCTTCTTCTTCTTCTTCTTCTTCTTCTTTTTCCTCATCGTCGCCGTCATCATCATTACCATCGTCATCATCATCAAATACCTCGGAGTTACAGTAAGGATCTCCACTGAAATCCCATTGCCAACTTATTCTTAACAAAGCTAGCAAAAACCTTGAGTTACTGAGGGGAACCTTATCGCCATGTTCAAAGCAAGAGCTTATAGAACCCTGGTTCGTCCGCAGCAAGAATATGGTCCTGAAGCTTGGAACCCTTACTCTTCCAGTGGTGCTGAAGGTCTCGGAAAGGGTCCAGAAAGCAGCTGCTCTCTTTGTCAATCGCGACTATCGAAGAAATCGATTTCAACTTCAGGACTAGCTCCCAACTATGATGGGATCCACTCCCAACAGTACACCTTCCAGCACAAAGCACCATGCTCTTTAAAATTCATTATCATTTCGTAAACATCTCACTCCTTCATTTTGTGACTAAAAGTTCATATAGCGGTAGGCGAGATCACATCCTTAAACTTGCAGTCCCAGAGGCTACCATAGATTCCTACAAGTTCCCTTTCTATATCTTCGGATAATCCGCATCTGGGACCAGCTACCCATCATTGCAGTTACTAGTTCCAACAGTGACTGTCTTTTGGGAGGCTGCCCTCCCTGTCATCAGGAGGAGGTTGGAACCTCCTGTGGGTTCCAGGATGCTATCATATAAAAAAGAACATTATTTTTTACTTGCACCATCACCGATTTTATTGTACATAAACGAGTTGTATCATTTTGCCGTCACCAACGTCTCATCCCAGTTTAGCTCATGGAAGGTGTCATCGGGATTATTTCTTCAAGTATCAAGTATCAAATATTATCGCCATCATTATCATCGTCATCATCATCATCGTCATCATCATCATCATCATCATCATCATCATCGTCGTCATCATCATCATCATCATCATCATCATCATCATCATCTTCCTCATCATCATTAGCATCATCATTATCATCATTATCATCGTCATCATTATCATCATCATCTTCACCATCATCATCATTATCATCTTAATTACCATTACTATTATTTAATTTGACCAAATTGTTGCCGGGGTCCTACGTTTTATTTTCTTAACCCTTGCTAAATACGCCAGTAGAGAAATTATAGAAATTAAGAACGCGGTGTCTGTATGAAAACTCAGGGAGCAGTCACTTACAATTGTCTTTCCCAACACCAATGTTTATAATGAGATCTCCGATGGTAAAATAATATACTCAAAGACAAATACATGTACAGCAATTATGCTTAAAGTTTAATACAATATGGAAAATGTACACATAAAATAAATGTCAGCTTTCATAATAAACTTTAGGATATTCCATAGTAATCTATAGCTAGTAATAAAATGGTTGCAGAGAAAACCTGGCAATCATATTGCAGCACACTCGTCTATTATGAAACACATTTGGCACAAGATAGGATTTAAAAAGTATTAATTACGATGGATTAAGATATGTTTCCATAAGACGTCACTTCTGTTTTGCAGAAACAACAACAATAACAACAACAGTAGACAGCAAAAACAATATCAACATTGACAACAACAAGAACAAGTATGTTACTTCTAACCGAACTGCTTTCGTAAATGCTATTGGCGTAAGTGCGTTTTAACTTTACGTGAGAGAGTGATTGATCCAAATGACGCATCACAACAATAAAAAAGAGAGGAATCTCAGTGCATTAACAAATATCTGAACCATGATTCACAGGTATATCGGCCACATAAAACTTAATGCAGCGTATTAAAAAATCTCTGGGCGATAATGGTCCGCTACGTCTTTGAGTTGGAGGTATAGACCGTGAGAACGCTTCCCTCAATGAATGCTGGAACCTATTTACGATCCACCCGGATGGATGACAAAACTCAGGCAAGAAAACTTTGCTTGATCACCAAATATCTTAGGAAGATGGGAACATAGATGTTTCTAGTTTTTACCTTTACGGTGTGGAATCAAGGGGTAGTGACAAAATCCCTTTTGATTCTTGTTGCTGTGGTTGCTGTTGTTGTTGTTGTTCTTATTCTTTAATGTCATGAATATCGGAATGATTACGTCAAATGCCGTCTATGTTACTGTCATGAATACGGAATTTGTAAATTCAAGGCTATGATGTGCGTAACATGCGACTCTTCTCGTTATTAGTAAGTTACATTCAGGTTGGTAGGAACGAGTCAATTACGGATGTAACAGTCGTGGATTGACCTTTGAACTATCCCATCAAAACTATTGAAGGGTGTCAAAGCATTATGCACCATTGCCTTTTGGGACGTGTTGTGATAGTTTCAGTTTCTCTTTGGACTACGAATGAAATTATTCCAACTGGGTGTGATCACTCACGTTTTGGCAGTTTGGGCTGTAATTTCAGATGAAATATAGATAATAAACTGAAAATAACTGAATAACAAGAAGAAGAAGACAATTCTGCCTTATTTCGTCGAACACTTCATTATGTGTCAAGGCAACACTTTTACAGAGTTTACGTTCTCAACTGGGTATAAAGCAATTATTTCAAAGGTATGCCTAAAGCCAACAGCTAGCTTGTGATGTTATTTGAGATATTGACCTGCAGAATTAGTACCATCAACATTCTTGACGAGAATACGTGATTGAATAATATATTTTTATTTCTAATTACTACTGATTAAATATATTTTTCGTGAAACTGCGTAGATCCAAAGTGTAACTAATAGAAGATCAATACATTAAATCAACACAACACTGAAATTGACATTTTAGGCGACATGCACTCAAGAAAGTTTGGAATCAAGTTCGTTTGCAACATGCTAATCATCTTTTTGTAATACTCTACCTATTTGATAAAAAACACAATATAACAGAAAAATGAAATACAAAGATGTAAGAAGGCGTAGTTATCATATTCTTAATCTTTTCATAATTAAACAGTGTTTGACTTATTTCGTCTAACAAGGGGGAAATAAACTGAAACGGCAAATGCATCTGATAACAAACTCTTGGGGTATATTTCTGGTTATTTTGAATTTACGCCCTCTTTTGATGGATTTTATCATAATACCATGTCGTGGTTCTTAAACTGATAATATTCGCTATTCCCTATGGACACATCTACTTGCATTAACAAAAAGTAGCATCAAACTATAAATGAAGTGTTGTTGTATCTCTCTGAGATATTTAAACACATAATTGCATATTTACTTACACTAAGAAAAATCAATAATGTAGGAAAAAATATTTGTTTGGTAAAAACATATTCCGTCGCCTTTACAAAATCTAAAACTTACTAGAAGAGGATATCTTTGTTACAAAATATAACACGATGTATATCAAATCGTACAATAAACAAAATGTAAACAACGTTGAGAAAAATTGCTGTATATCCAAATGAAATAAAACAAACGAACAAACAAATGCATAAGTAATACTTTTAAAATATTTCATTATATAAAACGGGATGGGAAGATATGATTTTTTACTACCTCATTTTCGAATGGTACGTTAACTTGTGTGTTTATGTACGTCAAAAATTATATATGATAACGTTCATTAGCGAAAATCGAATTTTCAGATTGTGGCTATTTATAATCTAACAGCCAATATAGGAAAAATATGACCTTCAGAGCAAAACCAGATATTAGACGTGAAAGATCATCGGCCACACATGTAGACCTAAACGGATGTTATAAAATATGGAGAAAAAAAACCAAATGTTATACCAATTTGTAAAGTTATGTGACCAAATACTAGTAATTTTTATTTTGCGTTTCCTTCTTGAGTTCTATCAATTGAGGGCGCCAACACAACCACCTTTCCCCATACCTCCAAATTCCTTCTCTCCTACCCGTTATTTGCTCTTAGCACACAATCGAATGTCACTCTGTCCTGACTGACACTCTGGTTTGTGTATTTATTACTATAATATGATAATTACATATGAATAATTCATGAGCAGCCATGATTAAGTCACGAAAATTCACACGCGACAGGTCGAAGGTTGTCTTTCTGTAACTAGAAAACGAAACAATTGAAGGTAAAGGTTTTTCCAAATCAAAGTCTTGTCCAATAAATTGGAGAACATCATTATTGTGTCCTCCGTGCCCCAAAGGGCAACTTGCTAAAGTGTTTTCGTTCTTTCTGGCCTGTAATCCACCGCGACCCACCACGTCGGTCGGTTCTACCACATTTTACATGTCGGAAACAACTTATTTAGCAGGGACTCTTCTTTCCCAACATTTTCCTCCATTCTTCTCTTTTCTCATTTGTATTTTAGGCGCAATAGCCCGCGGTGGTGCGTACCATACACCGATACACACGTGCGCCGCTTGTTAGGGACTGTTTACGATCCCCATATTGTTCTGTAATCGATTTTAAGAAGTCCTTTTTATCCTTGAAGTAACCCTTATTTCTTAGCTTTGAATCGGATCACGTTAGCCTGTAGAGAAAAAATAGCATTTAAAGGTCGACGAAGAAGACCTTTTGGTTGGCTAAGTCGACAATTTTATCCAGTGGTACATGAAAGTTGTCATGTACAAGAACGGTCAGATTTTAGATAATTAGTACTTTACTAATAATAAAAAAATCAGATTTTTACCAAAATTACTTTTAAACTTTAAAAATCCCTCTGAATCTAATTGTACCGTTACTTTGTTAATTATAATATTTATATTTGAACATAATATCAAAATACAATTACTTTAATTTGTTAAAAAAGAAAATGGGACAATTTTGAACAGTATTTTTTGTTCCATGTTGTACTTTTATAGTTTAATCTATCTCAGCCTCAGTGTGGTGAAGAAATTATAAATCTTTCCTTATATGACTTAGATGAAAAAAAAATGACCTTTAATGATCAAAATAATAATTCATCACATTCTGTAGTTTATATTTCTTATTATGTGTTTTGTAGTATAGTTGGGGCATGGAGTGGATATGTCTGTGCGTGTGTGTCTGTTTGTGTGTGCGTGTGTGTGTGTGTGTGTGTGTGTGTGTGTGTGTGTCTGTTTGTGTGTGCGTGTGTGTGTGTGTGTGTGTGTGTGTGTGTGTGTGTGTGTGTGTGTGTGTGTGTGTGTGTGTGTGTGTGTGTGTGTGTGTGTGTGTGTGTGTGTGTGTGTGTGTGTGTGTGTGTGTGTGTGTGTGTGTGTGTGTGTGTGTGTGTGTGTGTGTGTGTGTGTGTGTGTGTGTGTGTGTGTGTGTGTGTGTGTGTGTGTGTGTAAACCTGTGTTTAAGCCTGTGTTGTGTCTGTGTATGCCTGTGTGTATGTTTGTGTGTATATGGTTAACACGAGAAACGATGGTCTGTACATCCACTTTCTTTTGCCGGCCCTTAGGCCCGTTATCAAGGATGAATAAGATCACGAAGAAAGAAGACATCAGCCAGGTGTGCGCTCACACACTATGTCCAGCGCATTTTCACACGGCGATGCTATTCAAGCCATTGTCTGAAGATCGAACGGTTTATTGCCCTATTGAATAGTGAACAGTTTTAAAGCTCAACACGTGTTTTAATTAGCTACCTGCTTAAAGTGGGTCTGGAGGAAAAAAAACACCCTTACCTGGTTTGTGCGGCAATCAGTCAATGAAAGCTTTACGCCTATCTATTGTAAGGTTTTTTGTACAACTACACAAGACATAAAATGGGTAAGAAAGGATGAAAATAGCAGGTTCTGAAAGAGGAAAAATGAGGGTTGATCCGTTGTTAGTCATTATTGTGACAGAAATAAAAAGTCTAGAAATGTAAGTGGAACTGTGGCCGGTATACTAGGTAACGGAACAAAAACACCGAGGTGTTGGTGAAATACACGAGGGAGGGGGGGGGGTCTGTTTCTCCGAGGTTACAGGATGACATAGAAAACAAATTAAGTTTTTCCCAAATTTTCATGATATCAAGTAATATATCAAAATTGTTATTTTGCTCAAATTTGTCTGTTACAAAGTGTGAATTGCATTTATTGAGGCATTTTATGCGATGGTATTTTTTCTATGTAGGTTAATACTTTTGTGTGGAATTTTACCAAGGTCACGAATTCTGCATTGTATATTGTATAATATGCTGAATATAATTCTATAGCTCGCGGTTAGGTATCTGAATTTCTGCTTCAGAGCACATCATAATCAAAGCAATGGTATAAGAACAGTCAAGTGTATCGAATCGTAAACCTCATGGAAAAAATAGGTATTGGTATTTTACACGAATATTAGTGTTATGTAGGGTAGTAGACGATGTGTATGGCACCTTATAGTGGAACAGTTGGGCTGGATGCTATATTACAACATTGTACAATCTACTGAAGATCAAAGTTGTAGTGGATGTATTCGTCAATTTCTAGGGCCAAGTTTGTACCTTGGAGGTTTTTGATTGGCAGATACGTTTGGTCAATAAAAGGGGCTGGCGTAGTTAATGGGTGGTCCAGTCGGCTTAGATGTCAATCTTGTCGCACACGGGTCGCTTTGATTTGCTCCGTACAATCAGTGGGCGTGGCGTATTAATTAGCCGGCGGTGGAGCATATTTACATAGGTCAGGCAAGCAAACTCGAGGTTCACAGTCTCTCTTGCATGTTTGGAGTGGCTATGACAGTTTGAACACACCACTTTACCACACGCACACGCGTACACAACAGTCCGGGCCGACAGTATATACATTCGTAGAGATATATACACACATACACACTCGGCACGCACGCGGGTGGGAAACAACGTGAGCAAACTTGTTTCTTCGTCAAATCGGGCCTTTTAACTTGTCATCGTGGAGTTCAAGGGGGAACCCATGGCAAATAGCGCCATGATCTCACCCAAACCTGGGTATCCAGCCGCCTCGCCGGTCACCATGAACACGATGACCAGCATGTCGGGGATGGGGTCGATGTCGTCCATGAACAGCTACGTCAGCTCGATGAGCGCGTCGGGGATGCCGGCCAGTGCGATGTCCAGCATGTCAACGATGTCCAGCATGTCCGGTATGGGTATGAATGCAGGGATGGGAGGCATGGGACAACATACCATGAACAGTATGGGCGGAATGAACTCCATGGGGTCGATTAATGGCATGAATTCGGCCATGGGGGCCATGAACAATCCTGCTGCTATGTCGATGAGGTACGCCCAGGCGCAGGCCGCCAACTCCATCGACCGTATCCGAGCCGACAAGACCTACCGACGATCCTACACCCATGCCAAACCTCCTTACTCCTACATCTCCCTCATCACCATGGCTATCCAACAATCACCTCAAAAGATGGTCACTTTGAGCGACATCTACCAATTTATCATGGACTTGTTTCCCTTTTATCGCCAAAATCAACAACGGTGGCAAAATTCGATTCGACATAGTCTGTCCTTCAATGACTGTTTTGTAAAAGTACCGAGAACGCCAGATCGACCCGGAAAGGGCAGTTTTTGGACTCTTCATCCCGATGCTGGTAATATGTTTGAGAATGGATGTTACTTGCGTCGCCAAAAACGCTTCAAATGTCCCAAAAAGGAGGCTCAACGTCAGGCGCAAAAAGCGGCAGGTGAGGACGGTCAGCCCGGCGAGGGCCACAACGGCGAGCCGAACACGACGGGGGCATCCACACCCGTCTCACACCCCACACCCACCGATTCCGTGGCGTCAGAAACATCTCTTCCCAACCAGAATCAGCAGCTCGAACACCCGCAACAAGTACCAACCCCGCAACACCAGCACCAACCCACCACGCTACACAAGTTAGAAAACCACCAGTTGTCGCCGCCACATACCATGAGCAGCTACGTGAACCCGTCGCGACCCATCGCTTACCCGGCCGCCGCGGCGTCTATGGGCATGTCGGGTATGACGAGCATGCATCCAGCGAGTATGTTGGGCCAACATCCATCGTTCACGCATACCCATCCGTTTTCCATCAATAGCATCATTTCACCTGAACATAAACTGGACATGAAGGCTTACGAAGCCATGGGTTATGCTCCATACAACTCAATGACAGGGATGCCCACTCAAATGGCCAAACCATCAATGGACTATAACTCGCCCATGGGTACGGGGGAGGCAACGTATAGCCAACTCACTACAGCACAAACAAATCACGCGCTGTGATGTGATCAGAAAACTGAAACTGGTATGTCACCTTAAAACTAAAACATCTTTTGTAATATCAGATATGTACGTATCTTCCTTGAGAAACGTTTGATAGATATGTGCTGGATGTTGTGGATCGAGGGAAGGCAGGAGGAAGCCAACACCACTGAGGTTAATACTCAGTTGGGTCTCGTGACGTCGACAATCACATTTTGTGCAAATTTAATCATGTCTAAAAATACAAAGAGAGCTTTAAATACTTTTATGCGTTTTCCATAACTTATCAATTGTTGAAATCACTCGAATGAAATGTAATATGTTTAATTCTGAAATCAAAATCGAACTTCGAGCAATGTTATAAAAAAAGATAAAAACAGAATTTAGGACAGAAAGGGTACGTTGAGATTCTGACAATTTACTCTGTCTCACGTCAGGGGGATTTGTTGATATTTATTTATTTGATATTGGTACATATTAGTTTAGAGTTTGTCTATATATTTTAGATAGGGTTAGATTACAAACACAACCAATGGACCCATTATAAACCATCCACGCTTTAATTCTGCTAGTAAACCTCGGATACAAACTATGTATTCATACCATATTTTTGTTCATTTTCATTAACTCAGCTTGTTTTAGTTTTCCCATGTAAGCATTATTTTTGCGTTTTATGCAATGATCATACTACATGTACCGTGTCGACCCGTCATGCATGTATACCTCTGTTTACTGTTTGTATAAATTTGCTCAACCCATTTAAATGATTTTAATATGATTTGAAAAACCGAAACAAAAAGTTGAAAATTCGTAATTATCAACATTTTGATTAAGGTGTTTCACCAAAGTGCCAAATGCAATATTCATATTTAAAGTAAGTTTGATAGGTTTAAAAGTAGCATGTATTTTGTAGTAAGCGTTTGTGTCAAATAATGTATGTATTCAAACATTTTTAATGTCAGCCGAGACAATTTCTCATATCCATTTTGATACAAAAGAAACATAATTCCAATTCAAGGTGTCAATGCTATTAAAACAGACCGGTTATAGTTATAAGATTTATATTTATATATATTTCGGATATTTAAGCGATTAATTGCTCATTCAATGACCCGAAGATACCAAGAACCGAATGTAAGGATGATTTCTTATCATTTCATATGCGTTGCATCTTTATTTTTCGTTGCACAACTCTTTTTGTTTATACCTGTATATTGTCGGTCATACTTTCATGGCATTTTGCATGTTACGTTATAAGTGAGATCGAGAGAAATTGATTCTATACGGAACGTATTGGTTCTTTCAATAAAAACAACAACAAAAATATTCAATGAAGTATATTTTCTGTTGCATTGATAGTCTTCTGATATTGAATGGAAATATTTGTTGACGTATATCTAATCATCTCGTGAGAATGTGATTTACATTGTGAATATCCCTTGTCGCTAAGCGTAGGTCATCAACAGGGGCAATTTCGTGGGTACGCGTCTTGAAAAATAACACGAATTAAACGGAAAGATAACTGAATAAAGACAGACAGTTTAAAAAACTTCGAAAATATTTGAAAACGAGGACGGGAGGGTGAAATTAACGCTTCTTGTGTCAAATACATAGTACATGAGTCAGCATAATATAGGTTCTAAGAAGTGGTTTGGTACAAGTGCTTGAGTGGCTCCCAGTAAGTTGACGCCATTTTTCTTTCTTTCTTTCACGAGTATGTATCGCATGTATAAATAATGAGCCTCATGGCCGATGTTTTGCATGCTGTATTGGGTTCTTTGTAGCAACTCGTCTGTGAGGCACACACCTCTATTATGACAAGGCAGCCCATTTCACACCACGATGAGTTTTTCTGCTTTCAAAACGCATGTCGTAATCAATTCCTTCAAACCTTATTATGAACATAGCGGTAAAAATGGGGTAAAATTTATCATGGACAACAAATGTAACTTTGAGTTTTGAAGGTTAAAGGTGACTGTTAAATGTTACGCGCAATTAATGATTGTAATTATGCAGTGATATGCATGACCTGAGTGTCAAAAGTTGTGTGTGAAATGAGGGAGACTGAATAATGTTTGGTGTTTCGTAGCTATTTTAATCATACAATTACTTTCAGCATTTGTTGTGACACGATTTTTGTGATGTGATGATTTGTTTGCTTGACTGTTTTGTGCAGTGAATCACCAAGTGTATTATACATGTACATTGTGTGTATTATACATGTATATATGTGTGTATATGATTTGTCTTGAAATGTGTATATGATATATATTTCGTACATATACGCATACGGCACATACACATGCATATACACGTACACTTGTCTTTGTATGTGTATATGCAGAGCTGCCTACCTCCGTTGACTAAAAACATACTGACGCACAGTAAAAATCATATTTTGAAGGCAAAGAACATTTTGGGACAACAATGGGTAAATTACACAAATTATGCGTTCCTATCAAATTTAAAAGAAATATGCATATTTTTATTCATTCAAAAGAAATCATATTTTCTTACTTTGGATTATGGAAAAAAAACATTCTAAATATAAAAAAAAACATACAAGTTGGCAGCTCTGCATAAAGTATATATGTATTGGGGAAAACCAGGCACCTTTAAGATGACCTCATACACAAACTACATGTTCGTCAGCACAGTATACAGGGTTTAATACATTACGTTGAGATAGAATTAACAAACCTACTTAAATTTCATCAATACAACACTTGAATTGATCATACTTGTACCCATTGACACACTCTAAATTGTCCCGTATTTATCCCATCACACCATCGCGACTATTCCGTGTAACATATCCCTAGTTTCACAGGTTTTCAAGTTCACAATAACAAAAAATGCCCTTGAATTTCTTTCTATACGCCACCTTTTTTCAATTTCAATTCCAGTCCTTTTGACGGAATGAAAAAGCTGAAACCGGGCCCAATGTACCCCGTAAAAGCTGTACAATAGTTTAATGTCGTTTTGCGGGTTCTTTTGTGGATGTGAAACATATCTTTGGTAAAATACTTGTTAGTAATAGTAGCCTCATCCCGACACCTCCTTTTAATCCATCTATCTAATCTGTCGTAATACCTTTGGCCACGCACAAACCGACGAGGGTGCTAATTGCGTTAGAAAAGGCCTTCAATAATGTGGATTAAACTATCAGAAGAATTGCCGAATTTAATAGCACTCGTCTTGGTGTAAAACTAAAAACTGTTAAAAGCTCTTAATCTTTTAGGCCTTTAGAAACTTGCAACCAATAACAAAGCGTAGCGAATAATCCATCTAACGCCAAGGCGATCAAGGAGCAATCACAATTAAGGGATAAAAGGGGACAAAAGATTTCTATAACATTAACTGGACGTGTTGACTTTAACCTGTATCTGAGCGGCATAGTTCAATGGGGATTTTAGAGTAACGCTTTCAATCGAAGGAATTAAATCACGACGCTCCTCTTAAGTTAATCAAAGTTAACCCCTAATCAAACCTTTACATCGGGGTTTAAGTTGAAAATTCTTAACATCAACCGACTGAATAAAATTACGTTTACAGATGCCTTAAAATATCAATTGAATTAATAAAGTAGTTAAGCCTAGAGACAACCAAACCATCAAACAAACAAACCAGTATGAGTTAAGACAGTCTTTTGATACATTTGGATGCGTTCATGTAGAAAACAAAACACATTCACAAAGCACATACACGATTCTGTTCTCAGTTATCATAATAAGCATGTAGTGATTGTACATTAAAACACACGATTTTTAACGCCGTAAATACCATCCTCCTGCATTTTTATTAAATGCATATGATCAAAGCATCCTATCAAATTTCATTTCTGACATGTTTGAGACAAGTATTCTTTTAATAAAGGCCCTGTAAACGATAAGCAATAGTTTTGATGAGAGCACGCGCCCGAATAGTCACACCACGGCCGCCGACGCGCCATCCAGCCGAGGCTTCCCCGTCCGATTATCGCTGCATGCCCTCCGGAGATAAAGAGGTAAGGTATCCTGGATTGCCTGCCAACCACTCCATTCTAGTCAGGAAATACAGGATGAGGATTCTGGTGGGGGCCCACTCCACAACTTTAACCCTCCTTTTTTCCCTCTCTCGCCTCAGGAAAACATCCTTAACACGATGTCTAAATTGCCATAAATATCCATTTTAAATTTTTGAATGCGTTGCCGACAGCGACCTGCTATAGCTGGGGCTATTGAGA
Organism: Eucidaris tribuloides; assembly: GCA_001188425.1. Taxonomy (NCBI): domain Eukaryota; kingdom Metazoa; phylum Echinodermata; class Echinoidea; order Cidaroida; family Cidaridae; genus Eucidaris; species Eucidaris tribuloides. Next base: position 69,356 of record JZLH01S0603776.1, on the reverse strand, counting down.
TAGCTTTAGAACTACTGAAGAGTAATAGGTTGATACGTGATAGGATGCCTGCCAGTGAAGTCATGTAAGATACACGACTTCTGAGGGCCATATCAGCCGCTGATTGTCGTCTTGACGACAAATGTAGCAATGATAATGTTCCTGTAAGAAGATACCAGTCATTTGGCAATATTACCCTTATTATTAAAATATGCAACACAATGTCACACTATACACGTTAAAACTATAATAGGCCTACTAGTGTACATAATTATAGGATTATAACACCGATTAGATTGCCCCTTGTGTCGAATAATTTCTGGCAAATTTGTGTTTTATCAAATTAATTAGAATTAAGACCCCCAAATTAATGAGTTATCATAAAACTCAGTATACATTTTATTCGTTACGACAAATGTAGCAATGATAATGTTCCTGTAAGAAGACACCATTCATTTGGCAATATTACCCTTTTTATTAAAATATACAACACAATGCCACACTATGCACGTTAAAACTATAATACTAATATGCATAATTATGAGATAACAACATCGATTAGATTGCCCCTTTTGTAGAATATTTTGGCACATTTGTGTTTTATCGAATTGATTCAAATTAAGGCCCAAACATTAATGATTCATCATAAAACTCAGTACATTTTATTTGTTAACTAGAAATGAGGTGGTGTTGTGGTAATTATCACGAAGTTGATGTATACATACATTTACCAGATCTGAAAACCCCTCTTGCAAATTTCCAACACGACTACCACCAAATAATACAATAATAACTTATTTATCCTCAATCTTAGCTAAAAATGTATATACACAAACATAAAAACAATAAACACAAAATGGGTATTTACTATGTGATTTTTATGTATATAATTATCAAAGTAAATTCACATTTTCGGGTAAAACATCATCTATTGAGATGGTAAGTAGGATTACGATTAGATAATAATTAAAACAACAGAAGAAATCCAGTTTATCTTACTTCATTTCACTTATTCACTTCCATCTTTCTGAAACAAACAAAAATGCGTTGCTGTGAAGTAATTAAGAGAGTTAGATATTTTTCATTGTTTCTTTAAATCCACTATCATTTAGGTCTATATAATATTAATCATAAAACCAATAAAATGGACAACGACCCGACGGATTCCAAACATAAACATCCCATAAAACGTGCAAACCCAACAAATTGGTGAACATTGAAAGATATGTTGTTCATTAATGTTATTACGTGACTCTAAAATCTTTTATGAAAGTTGCATCCAATGAAGAGGAGGCAGAATGTACGAGCTAACTCCTTGGTAAAAAAGACGGCAGCATTGTTATGCATATGTCGACCGAGTTCAGGTGGGTTAGGTCACACTTCCGGGTCAGAAAGAAACAAATACGTGATTGGATCGCAAACTCGATTGTCTAAATAATGATATCAAACCTTCAAATGGTTCAACAAAGTCATTTTGTCAACTGTAGCCCTGCTAATTCTTCTTGCATATTTGTTGGTGTCATTCAACAGGTTGATGTTACAAACCACCTGACAGAATCTTGATTTCTAACTTCACTGGTATTAAACCATTGACATATCAGACATTTTAGCCATTCATACATTTAAAGACATCGTATAACAATGTTTCCAGTTTTAAAAAAAAATCTGAGCTACATGATTCTCCATGCCACCTGTGTCTTTGATTAAAAATGAAGCCCTGACAAAAATACCGTTCAAAACAATCATTAAGCGCTTTTGAAAAGTGAAAATTATTGAGTGACCATTCCAGTTTTCCCCATAGACTGCTGTCTTGCAGAATTGTCGTCAGCTGACAATAATTCGTGTGCCGATTTGTATGTACATATTATCCAGGTGACAACATAACTGTGTAAAGTTTTATGTTCTGGGGTGTTTATTTTTCCATTCAAAGACTATCATGTAGCTCAGATACCAAAGTTTTCTTTGTTTAAAGTTTTTAAATGGGGTTTCACAATGTTATATGGTATTGTTCATATGGTGTGCAGGTCTGTGTAATAATGCTAGTTAGCTCATACGTTGCACCGTGTCCTATTTTGTCGTGGCATGCAGGCCGCCACATTATTTGCCATCGAATTTCACCTCACCAATTTAAGTGCATGTCACAGCATTATCCGTGTAATGAATTATCACTAAATTGGTACGGCCTTCTAATGTATTTATCATTTACGATTTTAGGTCATATCCGCCTTTTCTATAAATGTGGTTGAAAACACAATTATAAACGGCGTGGCGTAACCCTACTACACGGGTAATTGTGACGCAGGTATCAGCATTTTAGAGGTGAATTTTATTACATTTCATACAGGACGCGTCAATAAACCGCGCTTTCTCTTGTAAGAGTTCTAGGTTCAAACCCCAGTCGCACAAACTATGACCTTGGGAAGGCTTTTATCTCTCTCCACCCAAAATGGTAAATAAGTACACGTGATTACGAAAAATCAATTGGGGAAGGTTATTGCTGCGTAGTGTGACTGGGTTCAGAGTTCACCACGGGATTCCAAATTTGTTCATCGCAAAACTGCATGCAGTATTAAAGTTTAACACCTATGGAGTTGTGCAATATAGATACCAGCTGTGATGTTGAATTTCTACATACTTGGTGTTATTTTGAGATCTGAAGAAACAATCATAACACCAGGTTTATTACCCTTAACACCAAGAGCGTTGAAGATTATTGATTGTATACGTATCTAAATTGGGCAACATTGGCTTACTGGCTGTTTAATTTAATTCCCTATTTTCTGCAGTGTCCAGGTACGACAGCGATAAGGAGTAATTAATGTAAAGTCAAGTGTGATCGCGTTGAGAGTCTGATACAAGACTACCAAGCTAACTCTTTTCATTTTTGTGGAATCGTCTTTTGTATTGAAATCGATGTACGAAAGATGATGAAAAAAGGTATGACCCTCGTAAACAGGCCGTAAAACGAACCCGTTCCAGCAAAACAGGTCTATCACGATAACCGCTTCACCCCATCAAGGTTTAAAGGAGTGATAAGACTGTAGTTTAGAGTTGGAAGAGATGAACTTTATCAGACTAGGTGTGCTAATCAGTAGTAATAGATCACCAATTGCTAAAAAGCAGGCGGACTTAGCTAGATCATTTAGGCGCGCTTTTTGAGATAAGCCGCCGCGGTATCAGATCCAAGTCTTCGCTAAGTTAACGGGGAAGAAAAACTGGCTTTGGGGTTTCTTTTTTGCTTTAAAGACAACAGAGATATGCCTAATACCGTCATAAATACTCACGGATATAAAGGATATGATAAGCATAAAAGAAGAGGCCATTACCTGCTGGTATATGGTTGGCGCGGTTTATGGGCTTATTACTCCTCACGTACTTGCGTCTTGTTGATCTTTGGACCAAAAGATTGGTAAAACTGATAAAATTGGTAAAAGAGATCAATGACTGGATTCTTATTACGACCTTTTTCACAAATAAAGTAGAGGTTGGTTATGATTCCCTTCTATGCTACTTTGAAATTCATTAATGATAATAATAATAATAATAATAATAATAATAATAATAATAATAATAATAATAATAATAATAATAATAATAATAATAATAATAATAATAATAATAATAATAATAATAATAATAATAATAATAATAATAATAATAATAATAATAATAATAATGACAAAACTACGAGGCTTGGACACTTTCAGTATTTTTTAAGATCTTTAATAGCAACCATGGAACCTTTGTATGATGTCAATTTAACTTCAGTTTATCAATTAATTTCATTACATGACACTAATAAATTATGTATCTTACAAAACACATACTTTTTGATATAATCATAATTGTTTATTAACCGATACATTAATTACACACGCATATGTGCACACACACACACACACACACACACACACACACACACACACACACACACACAACACCACACACACACACACACACGACACACACACACACAGCACACACACACCACAACACACACCACACACACACACACACACACACACACATCACACACACACACACACACAACCCATACCACCACACACTACCAACATACGTACTATACATATACATATATATATATATAAGTATAAATACATACCTACCTATCTACATTGAATACGATGTATATTATTATTATATTATTATTATTATTATTATTATTATTATTATTATTATTATTATTATTATTATTATTATTATTATTATTATTATTATTATTATTATCATTATTATTATTATTATTATTATTAATTATTATTATTATCATTCGCAACATACATTTACGTGCAAATTTACATGGTATGATATGGTGGTGCACTATATTTTGGTTGTATTTTGCTCGTTGCGTGGCGACTGTGTGTCATGTCGACTGTGCGTGTGTTTGTGTTATTATAATATATAATTATATAATATAATATATATATATATATATGAGTGTGGTGTGTGTGTGTCTGTGTGTGTGTGTGTGTGTGTGCGGTGTGATGTGTGTTGTGGTGTGTGTGTGTGCTGTTGTGATTGTGTGTGTGTGTGTGTGGTTTGTGTGAGTAGATGTGGATAATTGAGTTAAACTATGAATAGAATACAGACTTGACTTTTATCAGCACCATGTAAACAAAGCCTTACCATACGCGCGCTCACAGCCACTTGTCAAAACCCAAACACCTTATTATAATTATTATATATTATATATTATATATTATATATTATATATTATATATAATATTATATATTATATATGCGGTTCTTCAACGACCATCTAACACCATGTCTGTACATGTACAATACATACATATACACGACCACATTCATGTCTGGTCAATGTGCGTTTTAAAATATTTTTCTTGACATTAACTCATGCTGTCACATATTCATTTTGTGACGATGTTGTTAGGTTAGTTCATAAGATCTATTTCAGATGCCAAGCGAATGTGATTTTAGAGCAGTATCTTTCAAGAAAATGGTACTTACTTTCAAAAAAATCATCAATAATGAAGGTTGTTACCTGAAACGTCAGATTGTTGTCTATTATTAACGACAAGTGGCACACGGATGGATTAACGTGCATGCAGATCACTGGGCTAGCAATATGTCTATGTAAATCAACTCGGAGAAACTTTGTCAAAGACCAGATGAGTCACGTAACATGAAGTTGTAGAAATAGTGGGATTTCATCAGAAATATTCTACCATATAACTAATACACATCCTAACGACCGGAGTTATCTGCTCTCC
>JZLH01S0603776.1:51310-62447 GCA_001188425.1 Eucidaris tribuloides | reverse complement strand
GTGTGTGTGTGTGTGTGTGTGTGTGTGTGTGTGTGTGTGTGTGTGTGTGTGTGTGTGTGTTTGTGTGAGTAGATGTATGATTAATTGGAGTTAAAACTATGAATAGAATACAGACTTGACTTTTATCAGCACCATGTAAACAACGCCTTACCCATACCGCGCTCACAGCCACTTGTCCCAAACCCCAAACACCTTATTATATATTATTATATATTATATATTATATATTATATATTATATATTATATATTATATATTATATATTATTATATGCGGTTCTTCAACGACCATCTAACAACCATGTCTGTACATGTACAATACAACATATCACGACCACATTCATGTCTGGTCAATGGCGTTTTGTAAAATATTTTTCTTGACCATTAACTCATGCTGTCACATGCTTCATTTTGTGACGATGTTGTTAGGTTAGGTCATAAGATCTATTCAGATGCCAACCGAATGTGATTGTTAGAGCAGTATCTTTCAAGAAAATGGTACTTACTTTCAAAAAAATCATCAATAAGAAGGTTGTTACCTGGAAACGTCAGATTTGTTGTCTATTATTAACGACAAGTGGCACACGGATATTAGTGGTCAGATGGGCTACAAATGTGTAAATAACTCGAGAAATTCAAGCGTGGAGTCAGTAAACAGAAGTTAGAAATGGTATCAGAATATTACCACTACAATACACATGTAACGGACGTGAATTCATCTAACACGCCATGGCGTATTTGAATAACTACCACTTACATTTCCCCACCTACACTTTCAGTCATATTAACAAGAAGACACGGCGAAAAATACAAATTGTTTATAATAATAGGCTCACTGCTGATAAACATAAAAACATTTTCATAGGCCTATCATTTTTTTTTTCAGTTCGATGAATATAATGATGTGGCATTAGTAACCTTTACATTGAAGCAAATACACAGACATACGACATTTTCTTTCATTCATTGTTCGACTTCTATGTTCCTGCTATAAAGATGAGTCAGAGCCATTGGCAATTCTTCACACTAAGTCGTCAAATTCGACCTCTTTACATCCAGCTTTACAGTTGAGTATTGAAATACGGAACTCAAAAAAGAAGTTGAATATTATTACCGGAATGGGATGAATGAATATCTTTTAATCTCAAATATTATAACTAGATTCACGTGCATTAATATTGAATCTTCATAGTCCAACACGTGTCCCTGCTATTGAAATTCTATGAGAGTCTTGTGTGCTTGTTTAGGGTACCGTAAATATGTAGATGTTCTATCGTAAAACAAGCAATGATTTGCTTGTGCGGGGAAACCCATTGCAAATAACCCTGTCACGGGTCTAGGCCGGTCATACCCGGGCTCCTGTGAACTAATATTGTCTTCCAATCCCTGTCGGTAAATAGAATCAGTCAGGACAGAGTGACAGAAAAAAAAGAGCTGACAACAAGAATCTCACGGTTTGTGCTGGGCAAATTTGAGTCCGCCATGATGAGAAACGTCAACTCGAGTGGTAGGGTCTTGTTTGGTCCCAACTACAGCGTGAATATCTGTAATTCATACGTGGCACTCGACGTTAAGATAGGGTAACCACTCTAAGATAGGCTTCCCGCCAACGCTGGACTCGAACGACCACGGATCAAAATATATCTCCATATTTTATCGCGACATCTTTTTTCTTCTGTCTAATTCTCAAGGTCCCCTACCATATGCCATGGTTCTCAATGAATCTCAATGCATCCTCTTTCTGGGCTAGAATTTCAACCACAATATTTCAGGACGACTGTGGTATTACCTGCTATTTGCCAACTATTAACGAAAAATGAAAACATGGCATAAAATAAGGTGTTGTGGAGACATTTCCCTTTTCCATAGAGTAGGCCTAATTTTACACAGGATGACTTTGGTGTACTTACCTTACAAATTAATCATAGACCATGATACATGTATAAAAATGAAATGATCATATACAAACAAAACAACTTCTATAAGTTAAAAATGGCAAATAAACTAAAGCAGCTAGTAAAAGTAGGACGTGTAGGAGTGTATATCTCTCGTGCCTATACTCACTCCCATCCCGTTCTTTACGCGATGTTCGCTGTCTTTCTCCATTTCAAGTGTAATCTCAAAATTGTAGATATCTAAAAAAAACACACACACAATGTTTTAAAGAAAAAATACATATTTCAATTTCATTTGATTTAATTTGATTTATTTCTGCAACTTTGTTCAAACATTACAAAGGAAAATACAATACGAAATGTCATATCATAAATCACCTATTATAATGACTATCCACAAATTTATCGAAGTGTACTAAAATTAACGAAAATGCATCATAAATGATTTTTTTTGCCATGAGCGTATGGAAAATTGACGCCATTGTCATGATTACATATTTTCGCTCACACAAAGAATATGTATGTCTACTTAATAAGTGTAATACATCTATATCTTTACCTACAATATACTTAGCAGTCTATTAGGCTATTCTGCATATACCCATTTATCATATAACTGTCATGAATCGATGGAATCATTTACAATCACATCTATCAACACAGTATATCTTGATCTAAATTATCAGTTTATCTACTGACACTATATATATTTATTCTATAAATATAGTTTATATTGATAAATCATATGTATATTTATGTATCTACGTCTATATCGACAAGATATGTAAATGCATATATGTCAATTATATATCTTTATGTATATTTTATCTATGTATATATCTTTATATCTCTTTTCTTTCTGGGTCATATATTTAGCCACTCCGTCGATAACGCAAATAATGGAGAATGGAGGTATACGGAAACACCTGCAGTTGCAAATGACTGGGTCTGAAGTGTTATATTACAGCACTCTTCATCCGTAACAAACAAAACACGCAAGAACAAATAAACAAACAAGTATATAAACAAGCAATATCGTTGGATACATAAGGTATGTATCTATCGTAGCATTGTGAACTGCATGGTGCATAATGCCTAACTAGTTGGCTACTGACGTAGTTTTTAACTATGCTTGGTTTTACGATTTTGTGCATGCAAATTACATAAGTATCATTTCTCCGAATTATTACAGTGGATTCAGTAGATTGTATACTGGGTTGGGTTTGGGGTGGGTTGAGTTATCAACGGTGACATACTTAAACATGAATTACATAAAACCACTTTCCTCACTTTCCCCTTTTCCATAACATTTATTCATGTTTTATTAATTCCTTTGTTGATAAATTATCGTCGTCGTCGTCGTCGTCGTTCTACTCATGGCTGAGTACTCGTGACCCCATTGATGAAGGCTCTCCATTCGTGACGACACTGAGATTTCGAGTAGCAGCGGTATATTGACATGTTAGTTGTGGAAGCAATGCCATCAGTCCACCTGAGTCTCTGCCTTCCTTTGTTTCTCTTTCCTTCTATTTTTCCAAACATGATAACTTTCTCCAGATTGTCACCATCTCTCCTCGCAATGTGACCAAAATATTAAAGCTTTTGCTTCAACACTGTATTGAAGAGCGGATGTCTATCTCCAATATCATGTCGAATGTTTTCATTTGATTTTTTTGGCTGTACATGGAATGCAGAACAACTTTCTCCAGCACCACATCTCAAATGCTTCAATCCTTCTCTGATCTGCAGCATTGATGACCCATGTCTCACAGGCATTGCAATTGGGAAGATCAAAGTAGAGACTAGCCTGATCTTTGTGGCTCTAGTGATGCTTCTGTTCTCCCAAAGCTTTTGCATTGCACACTGATAAAGTATACCTGCCGCTTAAAAATGTTAAATATCAACATGAATTACTGTTGTATATAACGAAGACGTCGACAAGAACTCTTATTTTCCTTATTACATGTATAAAGTATCATGACGCTCTGCAGGGCTGGATATTTATTTGTTGACTTGTTCACAAGAAGAATCAACGTGATTAACTTTAGTCTAGATTAATTTACTTCCCTTCTACAATGTTCAACCGATTCTGAACTAAATAGAACGAATTCAAGCAAATACACGTTTTTATAGACAGAGATAGTTATAAATACATTGGAATGAGATATTTTAACGTTAAATCTATAATGTGTGTCACTATTTGACAACTGAGCAGACATCCGTATAAGACTAACAAGGAAGAGTAGAGTTACATAATTATTATAACGGTTAAAGTAAATACTGTTTTTCTAAACATGTTGTAGTGTTTGTTCTCCTTAGTAGCGAATGATTGGTCCAAATAATCATTATGAATTATCACTCGTCCATGTTGTCTACTTTGAAACTTACAAATAAACTCCCATATCGGTAAGAATAATTGTATAATGTCCGAATATGCTGGAAGGTCTAAGTACATGCGTAATGGTGGGTGAGTCTTGGAGGTGGATGAGACGTTCCTTTTGTGCTCGCATCCATGCACGTTCACGCTAAGAAAAAAAAACTCTTTTGGGGTCTGTGCGATGCGCTGGGACGAAGGACGGATGGAGCCCGCGCGCGCGAAAACCCCCTCACCCCCATCACCCAGTCCCCAGGGACACGGGGACCGGCGGCCATGTTAGCATAAATTTTTCATATGGTCGTAAGACAAGCCAGGCAAATCGCTTTCCAGCACTCCGTTCCGAAGGAAATTCTCCTTGTTTTATTCTTCAAACTAACACCGACACGCGAGGTTTGAAGGCCCAGCTATCTAGCCATGATATTCCTAGACAGTCGCCTGCTGCCAATGAATTTGAAAGGGGGAACGGTGGAGGCGAGCAAGAGCCCCCGACCAACCAGGGTGGTCTTTGTTTTCGAGTGGCCTACAGAGAGGCTGAAAAAGAGTGGCAGGCCTAATTTTCATTCAATGAAGCTTTTGCCACATACACGACCAAAATTTAAACACTTGAAAACCGACGGCAAATAGTACGCCTCATTTCGAGTTGTCTCGTTAGCAGTATGTGCAAGAAATGAAAGTCCAGCTCTCCGGGCATGGCGTGCATTACGCGCCAATTTCCTTGATAGTCTGCTAAGAGACCAATCATTTTCATGGACTCCATTTCTAATTTGATTTTTAAATCGAAGTTTCTCTATATACAGCGGCCCGACCTCGCCATTGGCAGCACCTGCATACATTCACTGCGAAGGGGGGGGGGGGGGAATGGAGACACGTGAAAAAACATAGCAGAACTTTGATGAACTTTTCGGGTTTGATAATGAGAATATTTCCCCCAAAATTCTTAAGTGCACTTGAAATTGGGAAAGCATAATAGCCGAAAAGTGGTTGTTTTAAATGAAGATCTCTACCAGTGTCTTACGTCACGGCCATGATGTTGGAATTGGGGCGAACGACAACGCACAACAAAACCCAGTAGTCCCACACATGGCTAAAATTCTTTTCTGTTAGCCGTGCGTTAAACAGCAGACACACTAATAGTTACATGTCTTGTAAAGGTGGAACAAAATATTTTGATATCTTTATATTATGTCACTTTGTTAGAAACGGATAGTAAACGTAAAAATATTTTTTATAGTATTTATTTTTTGGGGTATCTTAAGCCTACGACATGCGTGCTTCTGTGCAGTCTGTGAAGATTAATCAGATTTCAATTTTTATTTCATTTCTGTAACTTCTTGTGAAAATAGTCAAATCACCAGACAAACATGATTTCTACTCTTTCTTCAGGATTAATAAGATTAAAAATAACCGATTTATATTAATCGCAAAGTTATGCATTATGGCACAACAAAACACAGCATTTCTCCTATTCATGCACACTAGTTCTTATAGAGAAGATATGTCATGCAATATTCTGAAATAGGTGAAAATGATTTTGTTATTAACAGAGCTGTCACAAACAAGTCAAGAGCTGGTATCGGCGTGAAGGTTAGTGGTGTTTGGGGTTCAATTTTGATGGAGTGTCTGTCTGCCGACGTACTAGGGACCAGATGGACAGCCAGTCGGGCGACAACTATTTCTTCTGGATTTAATCATTTTCGTGCTTCCAAAACTCTCTGGTTTCTTAACTACGCGTGCTTTACAGAATAGAGTCATGAATAGAGGGCCTCCCGATCGACCTGGGACTTTGATAACTCTTGTCCAAAATACTCCGGGACCCGTATGTTATTGCATCGGGTATTTAGGTGGATGGGGTACAACAACAATATATAAGCGAAATGAGGAAGGTTATTGGTATTGAACGCCGGGCAAATTATCGGTGGTGTACTTGTTATTAAAAAGAATGAAAGAAAGCTGAAAGAGACATGCCAGCACATAGAAAAGCTGCTTGTAAGCTGTAAGAGTTTTCTTGGGAGTGCGAGGTGTAAGGTGCGAGCCTTCTACGAGTAGCCTACGGCACACCTACCCGCCGAACAATACGAGAGCGAAGGGGCAACCTTTTGTTGATGACTGGCTGTTATGCTAATGCTAAGAGCCCAAAGCGGCTAGAGTTACGTCAAATAAAGAGGGGGTGTCGAGAAAGGAGATGGGGGAAGCTATTCGTACAAGAGTCTCATAAGATAAGCATGAGCTCCTCAATAAAAACAGAAAAATAAGAACACACGCAGTTTGACGATACAATAGACTGGATGACAAAGGACCACCAGCAAGACGAGATTGTTGGGAGATGGAGGAGGAAGGAGACCTTGGATGCCAGTTTCACTTTCTGACACTTCTCTGTCATAATGAGACTGAAACGAAACACGAAATTCACTTTTCATAACTGACACAGTTTCAATCAATCATTACAAATTCATATATTTCTGTCATCTCGTTCATTCCACATATATTTGTCCATTGACATTTGATATGCAGTGAGGTTTTCAACATAACCAATAAGAACAACAACAGCAACGATTACGATATTGACGACGACGACGACGACGATGATGATGATGATGATAATAATAATGATAATGATAATAATAATAATAATGATAATAATAATAATAATAATAATAATAATAATAATAATAATAATAATAATAATAATAATAATAATAATAATAATAATAATAATAATAATAATAATAATAATAATAATAAATTGTAATAATAATACTTACCTCTTACGATATTGAAAAGAAATATGTAAATGAAGAAGACAAAGATCTTTAATGGTGAAATGATATCTATTTTGATAAATAATAATAATAAGAAATCATTTATTAAGCGCAGTAACTATGTATATATATTCTGCTGCGCTTTAAGAGCTCCTAAATGCTATTACTGCACAATACTACATTACAACTTATTACAACTTAAAAAATATAATACTCAAGAGAGTGGTACCACCTATCACAATTCCCCGAACATACATATAAAATAAACATATATAATTCTTTGATAGACAGACACTATTGAAATGCTACTGAATGTAAATAATGCAAATCATGTTTAAAACAAGTGAGTTTTCAGTTTTAATTTAAAGCATTCTAATGTTTGAGATTTCCTGATATCTAGTGGTAATCTATTCCATAATCTAGGGGCTGCACAAAAAAATGATCGATCACCTAGTGTCACTTTTGTTCTAATTTGAGGGGTTTGCAATAGTAATGTGTCTTGTGTACTACGGAGATCATGGCGATGAGTTTGATATTTCAAATTCAGTAACTCAGAAATATAACTAGGAGCCTGGCCATGTAGTGCTTTATAGACTAACATCAGTAACTTGAATTCGATTCTTTGGCGTATGGGCAACCAGTGTAATTCCCTTAAAAGTGGTGTGGTATGGGCAAATCTTAGGAGATCACAAATCAACCTTGCACATGTATTTTGAACCCGCTGCAGCTTTACTATCTGTGAATCCGGTAATCCATAAAATAGACTATTACAGTAATCTAATTTACTTGTAATACATGCATGGATGACAGTTTTCATGCTTTCTTGATCTTGACTTGAATTTAAAGACCTGACGTGGAGTACCAATGATTAAAAATTCAGTTTTCTTATCATTTAACTTCAGTTTGTTTTGTAACATCCAGATTCTAATACATGTATATTCAATACATGATTCTAATAGAGAGATACAGTAGTCTTCACTTGGTGTGTTAGGACGGAATGACGGAATAAGGGAGGTCTTAAATAACTCATAACATTTATATCTATACCTATATAAAGTATGTTTGTGTAATTACCGTATATGGTTTGATATGAAAAATATTTGATATATATTTTTATTGCACGAATTATGTAAACACATAATATCACTATTATTTTGTACTTATGATTACTTTGTTTATTTTGTTTATGCAGAACAAAATATGTTGCAATTTAATTCAATTCAATATGTTATGTCAGTGCCCGTTGAAGTCTTTCGGGACATTTGTGTAGTTTCATAACTATTATCATAATATATAATTTGCCACATGCACCATTACACGATACCGTATTTCAAATGCAAAATATTTTTAAAATAAATATTTATGCTTTCATGATTTTTTTGTTTCGATTTATTTTTATTTTTTTTTACTTCTGCATTTATTTTGCCTTAAGTTTTCATTCCATGTTTTAATGTATTTGTTTGATTGTTGAGTTTTGTTAATTTTGTTTGTATTGTGTTTGTATTTTTATTCGAATGTGGACCCCTTTGAAAATCAGCTTTTCGCTGTAAGGGCTATCTGGAAATGAATAAATAAATAAATAAATAGAAAATAAATAAATAAATAAATAAATAAAAAATAAATAAATAAATAAATAAATAAATAAACAATGAAAATAAATACATACATAAATAAATAAATAAACTGCTGTTCTGTTAATGTTGTCAGTTTGGGAGGAAGACAAGTAATTCTTACATGTAAATTACTAATAATGATTGTAATGAAATATACATGTCTCAATTGTTTCAGAGATGATTTGGATTGCTTCTTACATTTAATCAGTGTTTCTTTTGTCTAGTGTACTTTATAAATTTGCTAGCATAAACTATTTACTTAGAAAGTTCCATTATATCTCTATATAATTTTCATTGTTTAAATTTGAATATGATTATGTATATAAAATTTATTGTTTTATATGCTGTAAAAAAATCTGCAATTCAGCCAGTTGGCTGCAAATGATTTTTTAATTGAAATAAACCAGTACCATATATAAATTAAAAAAAGAAAGAAAAAAAGAAATAATTACATGAATAAAAAATAATCAATCAATCGATCAGATCAATCCAATCAATCAATCAATCAAATCAATCAATCAATCAATCAATCGAATCAATCAATCAATCCAATCAATCAATCAATTCAATTCAATCAATCAATCGATCAATCATGAAATGAATAAAAATAGAGAGCAAGTTCCAACTTCATTGGTACATGGCATTCCTATATGGGGGTTCGCTGTGTGTCATACTCTAACCCGCTGACTACAACAAATACCACTCAAACAGCTTATAATTGAACATGAATGAAATACCCGTGATAAAAACAAATGTGAGTTGCTTCACCGATTATCATAAATGGACATAAAATTGGTACTTTCGACGAAGAAACGGCCAAAAACAAATAAATACGAATAATACACTTCGCACAATTATTGTCAACGTAATGCCACATTTGCTGTAAGACTCTGGTATAATATGCTCTGAAATAACACGATTTTCACCCAGACGCAACCAAAATATTTACCATATAAAACGGGTTCTAGCTGTTTATCCCAATAATCATGTTTGCATGACCAATGGTATTTTGACAAATAGAAATCAGATCAAACTTCTAACGTTTTGCTCTGGTAAATAATTTGAAAATAATCCTTGCTGTATTTAATTGAATCAACGAAGCTAACTGTTCAGTAAATATAACAAAACATATTAGCTTTGTTCGAACTTCGGACGGGTTTCCAATTTACATTTCTTTGAAAGCACAAATTATTCAAATGTTTGGCAAATAATAACCTCCCCTTCAAGAAAATTGCGCGGTATTACTCGAAATTTTAACCGATACCATGTTTACAAAAAGGCATCTCTCATGACTTACCTTGTAAAAAGCTTACGGTTACTCACTATGGAGGACCACGAGAACAAATTAATAGATAAAGGGACATTTATGATGGGCTGATATCATGACCCTTACTAATCTCTTTATGCACAGTGCTAACACTCCCAGTTGGTGAATACATGAGTCCATTCATATGTTAAACAATAATTGTATGTTAATTTTCAGGATATTGATTTAGTCAGAAGTATGTAGAATCACAATAAAAAATAATACATGATGTGGTGTGTGTGAGCAACGACATTATCCAGGAGGATTCGCAATACTCGTGCAGTTTTAATTCTATAATATTAGAAGTTTTGCAGAAAGAAATCAGAATATTGTCTGTGTTTATGTAATGAATACATGTATATTTTTCGTGGACATATGAAAGAGCTTAGGAACCGTTTTCAGCAGTTGCCATGACACATGTTGATTGCCATACATATTTTAACAGCCTTCTCGAACATGGATGAGGCTGTGCTCCCTCTTTCTTCTTCCCATGCTCTGCCTTGGGAATTTAACGGCCAGCGGACTCACTGGTACGACAAGCCTTGAATCGTCGACATCTTGTTTTTCTCTTGGTTCTGTTTTCTGCGGACGATCGAAGCGCATATCTTGCTACGCCTTGGCATCATTTGTGTTATATTGCCTGTTAGTTATTAGCGTAGCCAGTACATTTAATGCTGTCTATGTACTGCCTTTGTGGTGAATCAACATTGAAATTATTTTCACTGACCTGCCAAGTGAAATGTACATACAAGCAATGGAACATTTGCTAGATGCTTCGGTGGCCGAGAATGTGCCAGAAAAAATATACATGTACTGGGTATGTGTCTTCTGCCATATGTTGTAAGTATCAATGTCTTTGATATTTTGCCAGTTTAATATTGTAACGAGCCTTCAGTTGCAAATGTAATTTTTTTCAGATCCAAATCGGTCAGACGTGCGACCGCGAAAATCGCATGTAGTGTGCGATGGCCTTCTATACTAAGGGGTGATTAAAATTAACATTTGTTAATTTTGAAAAGTGTTTAACACCTAAACTGTACAATAATCGTATTACTGCTCATTGAGTGTATATCAGCATAATACGTGAACTTTTGTTGAGGTGGTTTTGATGATGCATATCAGTGATCAGTGTTGTATGTATTCATGCTTGTTTAAAAAGTTAGGGTTCAGATTTTGCTCATATATCCAA
>JZLH01S0603776.1:37936-49484 GCA_001188425.1 Eucidaris tribuloides | reverse complement strand
TAAATAAATAAATAAATAAATAAATAAATAAATAAATAAATAAATAAATAAATAAATAAATAAATAAACAATGAAATAAATACATACATAAATAAATAAATAAACTGCTGTTCTGTTAATGTTGTCAGTTTGGAGGAAGACAAGTAATTCTTACATGTAAATTACTAATAATGAATTGTAATGAAATATACATGTCTCAATTGTTTCAGAGATGATTTGGATTGCTTCTTACATTTAATCAGTGTTTCTTTGTCTAGTGTACTTTATAAATTTGCTAGCATAAACTATTTACTTAGAAAGTTCCATTATATCTCTATATAATTTTCATTGTTAAATTTGAATATGATTATGTATATAAAATTATTGTTTTATATGCTGTACAAAAATCTGTAATTCAGCCAGTTGGCTGCAAATGATTTTTTATTGAAATAAACCAGTACCATATATAAATTAAAAAAGAAAGAAAGAAAGAAATAATTACATGAATAAAAATAATCAATCAATCAATCAATCAATCAATCAATCAATCAATCAATCAATCAATCAATCAATCGATCAATCATGAAATGAATAAAAAATAGAGAGCAAGTTCCAACTTCATTGGTACATGGCAATTCCTATATGGGGGTACGCTGTGTGTCATACTCTAACCCCTGACTACAACAAATACCACTCAACAGCTTATAATTGAACATGAATGAATACCCGTGATAAAAACAAATGTGAGTTGCTTCACCGATTATCATAAATGGACATAAATTGGTACTTTCGACGAAGAAACGGCAAAAACAAATAAAATACGAATAATACACTTCGCACAATTATTGTCAACGTAATGCCACATTTGCTGTAAGACTCTGGTATATATGCTCTGAAATAACACGATTTTCACCCCAGACGCAACCAAAATATTTACCATATAAACGGTTCTAGCTGTTTATCCCCAATAATCATGTTTGCATGACCAATGGTATTTGACAAATAGAAACAGTCAAACTCTAACGTTTGGCTCTGGTAAATAATTTGAAAATAATCTTGCTGTATTTAATGAATCAACGAAGCTAACTGTTCAGTAAATATAACAAAACATATTAGCTTTGTTCGAACTTCGGACGGTTTTCCAATTTACATTCTTTGAAAGCACAAATATTCAAATGTTTGGCAAATAATACCTCCCCTTCAAGAAAATTGCGGTGTGTACCGAAGCAGCTTGTTAAGGCCGTGACGCGTGTTTACAAAATTGTTTCATATCTTAACTCTAAATTCCATTGTAACATTACTTGGTTGAGACGGGACAAGTATTGGAACGTTAAAGAATTCAGGAATTCCATTCCATAAATCGGATTTCGTTGAATTCCAAATCAAGCCCGCCCTTGTTGTGTTGGTCCCTCATCCATCCGCCTGCCAGGAGCCCAGGCACGCACCACTCTAGGCAAGAAGACCGTCTCAGAAATACTGTCGTCAGGTAAAAAAAGTGATCATCTCCTCCTCATTTCCTCTCCTGTCTCCTAGCTAATGTGTCAATCCGATTTATCCACCCCACCCCTGCCTCTGGACGACATCAAACTGGAGAAGATATGTAAACATACTTACCCGCCAAAAACAGGATTTTGAACGACATTTTATAACAGGTTAATATGAAACGCACTCGCACTACTTAATACAATCAGGATGAAAAATGTACCTTAAAACTTAAGGGTTTAGATTTTGACTGATCAATAAACAGATCTTAAACATAAATATACTTAATTGCTTGCAGACACAACACTTCTTCGCACGAGCATTGCTTGGTAAAGTCAATACTGGAACCCTGAACTTCAAATAAAAATGTAATATATAACAAAGCGACGGGTGTCATTTACCCGGCTGGAGACTATGTTAAATATTGGGCTGACTTTCTGTTTGTAAATCCTCCGATATACGGTCTCAAAGTACAGCCAACGGTCGACAATTTGAACAGAATGAGCGCTGATCCTCGAATAGCTCGGACCAAACGCTCCCAAATTCACTCCATCCTCTTAAAATAAAAATAACTGATTTTGAAGGAATATGGTGGATTGGGTTTAAGCATCTGCGTGCCGTGATGTATCACGGGTGTGTCGGAGTGGGTTCATAGAGGGGCCTGGTGGTACCTATTGGTGGCTGTCGGCGGGGTTACACGAAATTGGCGGATCGGACGTGATGCATCATCCTACGGTGGAGTCAAAGGTTACAGTGTCCGCGCGTCATCCAAGGTTTGAAAAGACGTGACGTGGGCGACTGGTATACGATTGGTGAAATATGGTAAGCTATAAGATGATATGAAAGATATTATTACATACTGTAAACGATCAATACTTTACTATTGATATATATCAGAAATCAGGTGCACATATGACTCGCTTTTGAATATCATATATCCATGCATTAAGGTGAATAATGATTTATTAATCATAATTATAACAAAAATATGATTACATATATCGCTCAGTGGATTGGCTTTCAAAAATCATTTCCGACAGAACAGTTATAAAATACACAATTTCAAAACATTTGGATTAGCACGAAATGGATGCATGATGGAATTACATAAAGTAAATAAGACCATAACCAGATAGAAATGGTTTTCGATTTTTTCCTATTTACAGTTACATACATGAATGCATACAGACATATATACATACTGTGCATGCAAACATACATACACATATACATATATACATACATGTATACGGTACATACACACGCCCATAGGTATTATCCATTCAATCTATTTCATTTATGTTTAGATCTATATTATAAAAAGAGAAACAGTTATCATAAATTATTCAAAATTATTATCTGATATTGGCAATTTTGTTAATAAAAAATTATGTTGATTAAAGGCTGATTTAATGCATTTTATCGTGTATTTTTAAAATGGTATTTGTTAAATGTAATCATATAGATTTTCAATGAAAATAACAACTCTTGCAAGAACAGTATAATTTGATCAAGTTCATAAAACATGTTTATGAAATAAAGTGATTATCTCATCTGAAACTAATGCTCCATGAGAGTTAAAATTACTTTAAAGAGAAAGAAGTATCATTTACACACATTTTAACGTTATATATTTCAGTTTAGTACAAATAAGTTTGTAGAAATACCTCAAAACGGCCTTGTACTCGGGATTTGTTCACTTTGGGTAACACGTAAAATATGCGACAGAATGCGGCAGAATTCGATGGTTGGACATGGCGTGGAACCGACAACATTTCTCGATCATCTAGCACGCTGCAGTTACCTACACAAGTGCAAACCACACGTGTAACAAGGCAAACATACCCGTAGGCACTGTACGCATGAAATAACCATTACTTATAGAATCGGAGATATAGCCACGATCAAAAATTCTTTACAACTCGAATAAAGCTCGCTTATAACTGATGATTTCCGTCCGATGAAATACGTGTTACTTGAATGTAAAGTAGTAAAACTGGTGAGGGAAAAATCGATCTAAATGGCGAGATTATATGACATATTCTTTGGCAGCGGATGTCTTTATCATTCAGTATTTTCGGTTTGGTGGCAAAAAAAGTGCAAAGCCGTCCAATTCGAAGGATGACGCGTTTTAATGCACCTTCGGCGTAACAAAAAGATATTGTAAAAATTTAGGAGGTTTTGTATTTTTGGTGTAATAGTAGTTGCAACTAGTAATTTGACGTGTAGTTTGGTTCAATATTCAAAACAAAAACAACAACAGTCGCAGCAGCAGCAGCAACAACACCACCAACAACAACAACAACCAATGCTTAAAAAAAACGACCATTACTTCTCCAACAGAAATGAGTACTCATTGATTGTCTTAATAATCAAATAAATATACTTCCGAACAAATAAATATACAGTTTCTTATAACCAACATATCAAATAAAATCCATTACTTGTTCATGAAAAACGGTATGTAATTTATATTTCATAATGTGATTACAGTCCAGATACAAACGAGCAAAGCTTCAGTTTATAATAATTCTATCATAATCATTATAGCAGTGAATTGAATACAATAAAATAAAATGGGTGATCAATTTATTATATTCGAGTAGCAAGTTAAAATTTTGTTTTTGTTGAACTATCCACTGCATATTGTAAATCAATCAATATTTCGAGTGTTTTAAATTGATTTTTATATGTTTTCTAAATGAATAGAAGAAACAACGACATTATAGATGAATCAGCGAATTACGTGTATAACGAATTATCTTGTCTAACAATGGCGATTCGCGCGCTTGGATCGCGTAACGTTGAGTCAAACAAGGGTGATCACAGCTCTTTAGGATACACGCTGCAAAGCATTCTTCAGTTTTACGTCATTAATTTGGCATTTAACTACCCATGTACTGTAATTACATACCGACATTTGCATGCACTTGAGTAAAAACAAAATTAAGATAAGAATTGTGATTAAATCCCAAGATTTCATGTCATTTAAAAGAAATTACTAATCTAAAAGAAGCGGTCGGACGAAAAGAACACCCGTCGTTCACCCTTTTGTATTCTATAGTACTTTATAGTTAATTACATCGGTCAGTGCTATGGTCTTTTATTAAACCGGTGTAAAAAGTAATCCAGTAACCATGAGTTAAGCGTGAAGCTATATAAAGACCTTAATACAAGATTTATACAAAATAAAACACAAATTAACCACCGTTTGTAACTGTCGGTATTACAAGTTCGAAGACGACTATTTCGGAGCCGCTTGGTTGAACGCATTGCAAGCGGCGAGTACAAAGTATTCCGCGCCGACACAATGGGCGTATAATTTGTGGGGTTAGCGGTAGATTTACGACCGGCCATTCCGGGTGGATATTCGTTTTTAATTCGTTCGAATAAAATGATAACCACGTTAATTATAGTCATGACATGCCCATGATACCCAGGAAGTGGAATATGAAATGCAGCCAGGCATGAGAATATTAATATCTATTTTTTCCTGAAGTAAAAATTCGGAAACAGCAGGTCGAACACACACCTATAGCTACATTCATACTGAACGAGTGTTTTTTTTAATCATTACTGAACTTCTTGAAGCTAATATAGTGGAATAATGAATTACTTTTAAACATTTTAGATATATCTCTTTAATTACCTGTAATAGACGTTTTTATTGGTAATGATTCATAAAATAAAAAAAAATGCTTAACTGATAATTTGGCACTATTACTGAACAAAAAAAAATGATGAAAAGGGTTTCGAATATTCACTTGTGAAAACAGTGACACATACACGTACTGAAAGTATATTGCCAATTTCAACTTAATGTGAAATGGCAATGTGTGATTTAAATTATTCCAAGAATTAATTTAAATTTTATATTAATTGCTTTTCCAAAAAATGTGACCTCAATAAAGCTAATCACAAAAATCACATAACATCAGTTGTTGAACCCTCCCAAAAGAACACGAATACTAATAGTTTATCTGTACTACTAGGCTCTACTACTACTACTACTATAGTAGTAATAATGATGTTGATGGTGATGATGATGACAATAATAATAATAATAATAATAATAATAATAATAATAATAATGATAAAGGTGTAGTAATAAAACACCACAATAATAATAAATAATAATTAACTAATAAATGCAATTATTATTATCATTAGGTACAATTAGTCTAAATCCATAACTATTAATTCTGAAAATGGGCATATACACCTGTACAGCCTATTAACATACTTTAATGTACTACTAATCATCTTTAGACTTCTTGACTTGTAAAACGTATACTTGAAAACTCAGGAATGTGAAACTAAACACTTAACTTTAAGTTGTTCTTGTGTTCCTTAAACAGGTGCTTCGAAAGTAAAACAAATGAGAAAGCGACAATTTCAGCAGAGAAAAGAACCTGTAGTATTTGATAAACAAAGCAACGCTAAATAACCAAATTGGTAGAGATGTTATCTACATTCATCATGGCCTAGCGAAATGACGGTCATTATATGTCTTATAACGTTGAGATGATTGATTATATTCAACGAAGGTTGTGAAAAACGCATGAACTTATACATGTAAGTTGTATTCGATGATTCGCATAAAAAGTGGACCACCTCCCTTTTAAAATGCTCACATTAATAATGAATGAATGAATAAATAACTAACTAACTAACTAACTAACTACTAACTAAAATAAATAAATAAATAAATAAATAAATAAATAATAAATAAATAAATAAATAAATAAATAAATAAATAAATAATTCAATAAACACTTAGATAAATCATTAAAAATATACTCCGAAAGTTTCGTGTATAGCGTAATTTTATCTAGTTTCTCTTTCACCCCATGACTTTCAGATTCTAGAGAGGGAGTTGTTTGAATGAAAAGACCCTGGAAGGTAAAAAAAAAAAATCACTGTACACTCCAAATGTTGGAGTTATGAATTTTCCACTCAGTGGCAATGGAACGACCTTTACTATAAAATATCAAAATATGAAAACGAAACCACCATTGATCCATTACACCTCTTTCTTAGGGTTTTTTTTTTGGGGGGGGGGGCGGGGGCTGTACTGGAGGCAAAGTAATTTTTAAGAGGACCAACGTGTTTACAGTTAATATAATTATGACTATCGTTGACGTTCAACTTAAAGACACTATATAACACTGTGGAAGACCCGTTTAAAAAATTGTCGAACTTTGCTATCTGACATATCTGACAGTGTTTGAATGGACAAATAAACACCCTAGAACACAAAAGTTTGTGCAGTTATGCTGTCACTAGTACAATATGTGCAGATACAAATTGGCACATTAATTTTATATCGGGCGATAGGAAATTCTGCAACACAGCAGTCTATGGAGAAAAGCTGGAATGGTCTCTCAATGATTTTCACTTTTTTAAAGCACTTAATGATTGTTTTATACCGCAATTTTTTCAGGGCTTCATTTTTAGACTGTATCAAAGACACTAGTAGCATGGGGAATCATGTAGCTCAGATTTTTTAAACTTGAAACATTGTTATACGGTGCCTTTAATATAATTTGCTGTCATGACTAACCAATTTTTTTAAGACTGGTGCAAAAAAATACTATAGATTCTTCACAAAAGCAGTACTTTTTTTAGTCTCAATGTTCACAACAGATGTTAATGAATTCCTGAATTCCCTAACCTCGTACAAGGTTGATAAAACAACACACTTTTTAAATGACAGTTGTATTATCTCTTAATTCTTTGAAATGGGAGATGAAATCATTTTAACTCTATGATAAGAAAACAACAACTCAATTCCTCGAAACGAATTAAATTGTATAACTCTTGCATACTCGGCTCTTTCATTGGAAAAACACGGTACGTGAAAATTGGGCTTATTTTCATTGGAATCAAGCCGTTATGTTTTTTAGATAAACTTTTATGAACTTGTGGAAGAAAATAATATGTACGAAAATTATACGGTATACTATATAATGTCGATAAACGCATTTCGCCGTGTTGATATCTGCTAGGTCGCCAAAGTCCAATAATTAAAAGGAATGAGTAAACGAGGGACGACTTTTAGTAAAGAATGGACATGATAATAAAGACCAGTCCTTATCATCCTACCAACTGACCATTGCTTTGTTGTTAAGGCTGGACATTAGTGGACAAGGTTAGTAAACAAGTGGTTGGACAATCTTTAGAGGAAAGGTTGTCTCTGGTAGTTACGAGCCAAGCTTTTGTTTGATATCTTGGCGATAGAGGTACGGTCCAATATTAAAGGCGCCAGTTTTATGAAGCACGTAGAGAATGACTTGCCATATTAATTGAAGCACCTTAATGTTCTGTTGAAAAAAAGAGAAAGAAAAAAACATGTGATGTTTATATATAACATATAATCTAATATCTAATATATTAGATATAACATCATGTATATTATACATGAATATACATGAACATGTAATATGCAATACATAATATTTAACATACATTTACATCAATCGCCCAGACAAATATTAATATAGAAATTATCATTGATTGTTGTCAAGAAGCAAATATTTTATCTATATCCGTTTTTCTTCATTTGATAATGTCATTGCTCTATATATGCTACGTCAGTTCCATCATATGAGATCAACATAAAACAAACTGATTAGTTTTGGTGATCATTTGATAGTACCAAAATGGTTATATCATTGACTTCAATCAAATCAACTGTTCGATCTTATTTAAAGAAGATTAGTTCACAATTTTTTCTATTATCTATATTGTTTTTACTCGTTCTTTCACTTTGTTAATATTTGCACAATTTTTTTCTTAATTTTCGTGTTATTGCACCATTATTGTCTCTTGGTTGACGCATATATATGTATTATGATAATTATTATTGCAATCATCATTTTAATTACTGTCATTCTTCTTCACTTGTGATTATTGTTCATATTATTGTCATTATTATCATTGCTATTATCATTAGTAATTATTATTGTGGTAGTGGTAGTAGTAGTAGTAGTAGTAGTAGTAGTAGTAGTAGTAGTAGTAGTAGTAGTAGTAGTAGTAGTAGTAGTAGTAGTAGTAATGGTAGTAGTAGCATCATCATCATCATCATTAAAGAACTATGTACAGTATGTATACATGCAGACAATCCAGCAGGAAAATGTGACAAAAAAGTTACGTTACCTAGAATCGATTGATTTTCTTAGGCTTGGACTTGGAGGGATACCCAAATCTGGCAAACATTTTCAAATCTCCATCTTTCGGTGGCCTTTATGGTATTACGTTATACAACCACCTAATTAAAGGGACGATGATTTATCGAAGCAAGTAAATGATAAAGTCAATTGTATCTTAATTGTCGGCAGTTTTCATGTGGATTAACGTAACGCTCAGTCTGTATTTAATTTAAAGAAGTTCAAGTACTTGTGAAAAGTTTACATGTGGATTATCCTAATAAAATTAAGTATACGAGACCTACTTTAATCTTCATCGCATACATGCAAACTACTAGTCGTATTATCCTTACCTCAATCCTTGTTTTATCGTCGGATAATGTATTTTCATCAAAGTTTTGATGATTAAGATGTTCAATGTTTTATATCAATGCATTTTGCCTATCAATTTAACACAATAGTCAAACACATTGAAATTATATGTACTGACAACATAATTTCAATAAAGAAGTACGTGATTTACTTATAATAACTCACATCGTTTTGGATTATGAAGGAAAACATTTTCAACATTTTATTGAGGGAGGGTCTGTACATGACAAATGTCACATTTTGAAGTCATCTCTCAAAACTACCATCGTGTACTTGATTTTTATTGAAAGGTCAACTTCTCGCCATCTTTACTCGTTCCAAATGACGAAAATCATTGCAGATCAACAAACTGAGGAAAGAAATCTAAGCAAGGCAATTAATGAACTCAAATATTCGTCAAACTTTTGAATTGATCATGCCACTACTGCCCTCAGAGGTGTCGATCCTGTGTGTGTGGGGTGGGGGGGGGGGCAAGGGGGGCAGTCGCCCCCAATGAAAATATGGGGGCATATCGATTTGCCCCCCAATAATTTTGACAACTTGAAAAATTCATAATACGCAATGCAAGGATATGTTTAAAAAGCATTGAAAAGCACTATAAAATCATTTAACTTTTTGACATTTTTTTCACTTTTGCCCCCCCAATCCGAAACATGGATCGACGCCCCTGACTGCCCCTTATCTACAGAAATGGTACGTTGATCGAACGAAACTGTAAAACAAAGTTCATTAATTCCTGAAAATATATGGCACTGTAACATAATGATATGTACAAACTATCGGGGGCTTATTTCACCCAATAAGAATGGATGTCACATTCTCCCAACTGTCGTCAACCGAACAGACAAACGCCACTACATACAGCGGGACAGAATCGTTGCGGCGTACTCCCAGTAGTGTCTGATGAAGGACGATATTAGCTGGCGTACGCCTCTAATCAAAATGATGTGTTAGTTTCCAATAATCCTTACTCTCAACGAAGGCAGAGTATAACTAACATCAAACATATAGTATCCAATAATATTTGACATGGTTCAAGTTAAATTGTTGGTAGAAAGATAGCAAGGACTGGTAGTTAACTCAACCATAAACCGTCAAAAAAGGACTTGAAAAAAATCGTCATGGACTCTGAAAAAAATCAAAACTGAAAAGAAAAAAAACACAATTAAATAGTTTTAAACATTGGCTAGTTAATTCTTAAAATATAACATCTGCATAAAGTGTTTTAGCGTTGAAACTATATTTTTTCTGTAGGAGCGTATATATATATATATATATATATATATATATATATATATATATATATATATATAAATAATTATTGTATGAATCTGTCTCGATGTTGATGAATTATCTGAAGTTTACATGATGCAAACTTAATAAATTACTTTTGATAGTTCTGATGATTTTAAATTTACCGTACTTCAAAATATCGTTATTCAACGTAACCATGACATATTCTTTGTATCCATTCCATTCTTACTTAACATGTTTCTTAAAATGCAGTCCAATTGTTTGACATTTTTTACATATAAATCACAGTCTTATCAATTTCTATTGATCTTGTTGTTGGCTTGCAAGAAAATAATATTTACAATTGTTATTTGGCAAGACGTCGGAGAAAGCAGGAAAGAGCACGGAAAATCAGGAAAAGCAGATTTTAATTAAAACTGCAAACGCGTTCCTGGCTAATTTCTGAAGTTGTCAAAAATACGTTATTGGTTAGTATGATGGATGCATCGAGATTCCATTTTATTTGTCACTAAGTGGAATGAATATACTAGCATGTTTCTTGGCGTGCATCACACAAAACAAGCCCACAAACTTGTTAAGCTGAGAATCGCGTTTCAATTTAAGATACCATTCACGGAAGGCATGTTCCTACAACATATTTAGGTGCCTTGTGTACAGTAGCCAAGCGTGGAGATGACACGTAGCAATACGGAAAAAAAATCTCGTTATTGAAAGAGGGCGTTTCGGTTTTTCATAAGTAAAATTATTTTCACACCCTACTATCAAGGTCATATTTTCAAGTTTAAGTCAATGCAATCTTGTTTGTGGTTATAATGTGGCAGCAAACGCGATTCGTTTTCTTTTTATCCTGAGATTTTGATTGATACGAAAGTTCCTCTTTTTGACATACACATGTCAACTCCAGCATGCTTTGTGTAGAGATATTCCTGTGGATGTATGCATAGCAGTAATGATTAACAGCCACTACAGGGTCATAGGAATCCAGTTTTAAAGGGAAATGTAGAATTTGGAAATAAGATACTCCAACAACCCTGATGAGGTTTGATCAATTATGTCCTGATCACCAAAAGAAGCATACTTTAATTTCTCCAACACGTTCTTACAGCAGTAACACCAACCAATGAAACCGCATTTGATTGAAATGGGCTAGTATGACAGGTACCATGATAGATAGGTCATTGTGACGAATGTCTGTCAAAATGATGGCAACATAATTTTGACCGAACGATTTCATGGCATCATTGAGATACATGTAAGGACAAATCTGTTAACATGTTAAAATCTGAATTTCTTTCAGTAATCCATGTATAATA
>JZLH01S0603776.1:26517-37263 GCA_001188425.1 Eucidaris tribuloides | reverse complement strand
CACACACACACACACACGTGAAAAGCTGGAAACAGATGGACTCATGATTATAATAACCAATAATGTTCAAATTAGTCAACGACATAATGGCATAACTTATTATTATTAACATATCGTTTAATTAATGTGTTTTAACAACATTCTAGATAATAGTTTACTCATACAGTGTGAAGAACCTTTCTTTTAATAAGACGACATGATTGTACTGAAGCGTTGTAAGTCAGCCACGATGGGTAAAACTACTATTTCTGGGAAATTTTAGTTCCGAAACTTGTATCCATGGCCATATATAGATTCCCTCACATGTTTACGCTAAATGTCATGACTTTTGTTTTGAAAATGAAATGGTGTCGTACCAGAATAGAAGAGAGTTTCCATGCCTCTTATCACATGGTCATGTCTGCAATGACACTATCTGAACAGATTACTGATTAACGGGCATTAAGAAGACGCCCTCTAACGTTGAACTTGTACACTATTTTACCAACGACGATGGATTTATGTTTAGGAGTTGCAAGTAGGTGTACAGTTTGTCGTGTCAACTATAAAACTAGAGGTACATGAATTTGAGGTATAGTAATCAGTATTTTTAAACCTGATGGAAAAACGGGATGCAAATGCAAATAGAGTCAACGTTGCCTTTCCCTGCAACATTTTGCATTTGACTTCGTATACCCTTCCTACTCAAAAGTATTGTAACATACAATATAACGCATACATTTTACCTAACTCCGTTTATTATTGGAAAATTACAATTTTTTTAAAAAACAAATCAATGAATATACTTTCTTGTTCCTTCTCCAAGGCGGAGAGATTATCAAATGCAAGCGCACTCACGACAGAGGGGATGGAACATAAATTTTAACCCTTTTTTTGCTCCCCGTAGGGGTGGGGTGTTAATTAACACTAACATCGTAATTCGGTTTCAGATTACCAATTAAACGATTTTAATGGTTTGGAAAGACTTCCAGCAAACAAAAAAATGTCACTATGATCCTCTGAAGGGGTCTCAGAAAGAAGACCACACCCCTCGAAGACGAAAGTGACCTCCTATCTTCATCATGTTCATAAGACAGTGGTAAGGAGGAAACGCGCCATATTTTGGATAAGACCTCTTCAAGATATAATTTCTTACTCTTTTTCTATTCTAAAGGCAGTTTACTATTGTAAACATCTTAAAATTTACTGTCATGAGACTTCTCGGTACACTGGATATAATGATACGAAGAAAACGCCATCATCTTTTATGAGTAGCCTTGTCCTCCTTGTCACTGTCTTATGAAGATAGGAGGTCACTTTCGTCTTCAGGGGGTGTGGTCTCTTCTGAGACCCCTTCAGAGGAACACATTGACATTTTTTGTTTGCTGGAAGTCTTCCAAACCATTAAACCGATTCATTGGTAATCTGAAACCGAATTACGATGCTAGTGTTAATTAACACCCCACCCCTACAGGGAGCAAAAAGAGGGTTAAAATTTATGTCCCATCCCCTCTGTAGTGGGCGCGCTTGCATTTGATAATCTCTCCGCCTTGGAGAAGGAACGAGAAAGTATATTCATTGATTTATTTTTTTTAAAAATGTAATTTTCCAATAATAAACGGAGTTAGGACATCATGTTAGAAAGACCCCTTCAACGTAAAATGTATGCGTTATACTGTATGTTGCAATGCTTTTGAGTAGGGAGGGTATTTTGCGTCAAACCGAAGAAGAAGAAAAAAAAATAACTAGTCCTGATATTACAAATAAAAACAATTTTGAAAAACTAATTTGAATAAAGTTTTCAAATTACAGATTTTAGTGCTTTGCATATTGATTAATTTATCCTATTTTGATTCCCATAATTTGGTTGAAAACTAACGTCAATTTGGATGTAGTATTGTACATATTATTTCTGGGTTTATCATCCGATACTTTCCAGGGCATATTTTAATACTATACTCAAATTAAAATAATCGGTTCGATTCAATGGATTATCTCCATAAAGGCTTAAGTAGCCGGTAGTACAATAAGTGTATAATGATTAAGTTATGTGCGATTGGAAAATTAAGACGCAGTTATAACTTCATTGTTTCAACTCTTCGGTGTAGTTTTAAAATGGAACTGTATAGTGAACAATATCATCAAAACATTCCCAATTCCAATTATATTTCCGAACACTATGAATTTTGATATGCAATACGAGTTCATTTTTAAGTGCAGTACTAGAAAATAGTCGACGTGCAAAACTATTACTACATCTACTACCACTACTACTACTACCACTACTACTTCTACTACTACTACTACTACCACTACTACTACAACTTCTACTACTACTACTACTACTACTACTACTACTACTACTACTACTACTACTACTACTACTACTACTACTTACTACCACAACTAATATTAGCACTTCGACCGTTTTTCTATTATATTGCACTTAAAATAATGAACTCGAATAGAAAGATAAAAGCAATAAGCAGTGTATGATCTGTATATTGGAAATGTTATGATAATATTTTCTCTTCTTCTTCTTCTTCTTCTTCTTCTTCTTCTTCTTCTTCTTCTTCTTTTTTTCTTCTTCTTCTTCTTCTTCTCCTCCTCCTCCTTCTTCTTTTATTCTTCCTTTTACATTAGCTCACATCTACAAAATGAAAGAAGCATATCTTAGATGTATACCTGCACCATATACACATGGTAATGTTAACTGAACAATGGTACTTTGTTGCCAAGCAACACGAGAATTGCACGCAATTTGATCACTCATATTTGGGAAGACAGCATGGTAATCAGCTGCGTTACTGTAAAACCACAATCATTGGACGGTGTTTCATAGAAAATCTCCAATAAATGCAATTTTTGTCCTGACATTTGATAAACCGCCCATCAAAAACGTCGTATACACCATTCGGTGTCTGGTGAATAAATGTTTTTGTGCATAATCACCATAGGGCACGTTATCATGAGGAACTGGCGTAGATTAATCAACGTTTTAATGTTAGTCATTCAGAAGAGATGCGAACCGGGTTGACCCGAAAGTTAAACATTAACTAGCCAACACAATACAATCTCACCCTGACGAGCGGTTGCGGAGAGGCGCGCGATACCAAGATCAACAGATATGGACGGCGCCATGTTGGATCTTAGTGAGGTAGAGATAAAAGTGTACACTGGTGCGAGGTTGATTCCGAAGTTGAAGTATTCTTCATCTGATAAGTGTGAATGAATTACATTCCTTTACATGCAATAACTAGTCTTTTATAGCTATCATATACGTATAACATTCATGTGATGTTACTAATATGAATGGAAATCACCAGAAACCAATATGATGTCATATAGTTTCCTAGAAATTTCTGATTGAACAACAATATTTACGGAAGCAAGGCGGATATTATAGATTATTATTAATGTATCTTTGTTCACAACTGGGAGGCTACTTGAATGTTACTTCTTCGTATTAATTTTTGTTATTAATCACTCTGTTATGAGAAAAAAAAATGATTGGTTATTGTTCATTAATGGATATTGATAATATTACTGTAAAAATACAAAGAACAACTCATGTTTTAATCTGCATGAATCCAGTAAATATAAGGTATAAACACTTTGTACTTAATCGATACGTTATTTCTGTGAACCCAACTCACGTAATCAACGAATTAGAATGTAAATTTATTTCATTTTCTTCTAATATGACATTTTCAACACTATTGAAAACATAATGATAATCATATTATAAAAAAACGAACAAAGCAATACTTCAACAACAACAATAATAATAATCATCATCAATTTCAATATCTCAATATCATATTATAACAGGTAAGGAAAAGCAAAGGAAATATGGTGAAACCTACATGTACATAAAAGTGAACTTGTACAGCTGTATGGTCCAATTATGTGTGGAGACGACAAATCATTACAAGCAGAGTAAACCTAGAAACAAAGAAGAAAATTAATAAGAACATCGTAGAACTACCACATTTTGCATAGGATCAGACTAGTCTTGATTTGAATTACCATGTGCGACAAATGTTTTATTCATTGGTATTAAGTAAAAAAATACAGTATGAATTTTTGATCTAGGAATACATATCTATAGAATCATAATTTGAAGAGGTTTTTTTTTACAGTCAGTAATCAGTTAATTTATGACTAAATGAAACGTGACTATACGGGCAGAGTTCCAAACATCTGCATTACAACACAATTCAATTGCTAAAATGTAATGGGATAATAGTCTCACCCAATTATTTCAGACAGAAAAGGTTAATTCCTTGAGATACGGCCATTTCAAAGACGTGTCTTAAAATTAATTACTCAACTATCAAGATGGGTTGAAGGCCGTAGAGTTAATGAACTCTGGTAGCCTCCCATTTATTTTGGCGCGATAAAACTGTTTACTTTCCACTGTCATCTTGAGTGATCGTCACCTGACCTCACAGATTGTTGACAATAACCACTTCCGCAGGTCAAGAAGCGACTCCTTTCATGAAGCCTAATGATTGTTATTTACCCGCGGTGACTAATTAAACACATCAGCAACCGAAGTCGACAACAGAGCGAATATTAGTATTGGAAGGGGGAGGGGTGGTTTGTAAGCTGTTTGTTTCGTTAAGTTTCTTAGTAATTGGCACGTCTTCAAACATTTGCTGAGATTACAGTTTAAGTCCATTAACAAGAAGACAGACCATCTTGACTTCTTCAGCCCCGGGTTGTTAACCTCGTTGGAAATTATGCATCCATAATCGGAAGTAAATATCCAAGCGTTACTAGTACACGGAATTTGCATGTATGAATAAGTTTACTGAGAACTTTACGATTTCTGATTGTTTTTTCAGTTGTTTGTGAACTTATTTTAGGATTATTGACAACATCATAAACGGGCGATGCACAATGCTTTATTTATAACGGCAACATAAACTTGGTCTATGGTTTGGTGTAAATGAATTTGCGGAACTGTATTTCCCCGGAAACAAGACTATTACACATTATTTCGTGTAAAATGTCACTAATAAAAAAAAGTATAACAAACATCTTTCACTTCTACTAACGAAACTGTATAATGTGTGACAAATATTGTTATAATTATTAACTACCTTTTTTTATATGCCTGTCTATTTGTGAAATTTTATCTGACAAATGATTCACAGTTTCCACAACAGTTATCACAGTGTATCAGCAAAAGATTTTTTTTTTCATAATTAGTTAGTGTTGTTCCATGGTTCCAAATAAAAAAGCTGGTAAGTATTTTTTACGATGCATGTTATTAGGAAACCGAAACATCATGTCAAAGAAAAACTCGCTCGAAATATGTATTTGATAGTTTTTCCTCGTTATATTGCCAATAATTCCATATTGCTAAGTACATAGCAATGTCATCTTGTCTTAAAATTGGAGCAATGCATAAATTAATCGTGTTTACTAGGGCTTGTTATCGAAATTTGTGAGACACTTTAATTGAAACACCCATATCAGCATGTTATGCACAAATTGAAGCGTGTGTATAAACACCAATTATTCGTAACACACTCAAATAAAAACACCCAAACAGGTAAGACTGGTCACATGTTATTGTGCACGGAGGGGGAAATTCGGGCGTAATTATAATAGCGAGCTTTTGGGGACCCGTGGGGACCCAGGGGGTTAGCACGGAACCAGTGATTGCAACTTTCTCGAGGTCAACGTTGTTATCGAAGAAGACGTGCCCCACGGGGGATGGTAACCCGGAAGTGAGAAGAGCTTTAGACAAGTCCCGGATGTGTTCTTGCGGAGGAGTCAGGCGGGACAAGACGTGACGACCACGAACGGGAGAAGAAAGCTGATATTTTGCGATCATCGTAATATGATTATGGCATGGACCAGAAGAACGCCAGATTGACTGACCCACTTTCTTCTGCAGTAGACGAGAGAAGACAGAGTTAGATTTAAGTCGCGGTTTTAATTTCTGGTGTTGGGGCTTATTCCCGATATTTTCAATCATGATTTCAGGCAACCTCCGCTTGAAAACTTTTCATACCAGCAAGTTATGTTTTTTTGTTTTATTTATTTCTTTATTTTTTTTTACAATTATCCAAGACTGCTATGAGAAGAGAAGGAAGTAAAGGATATACACTAGGGTCGCATTAGACCGGACTAAACATTATCATCACTTAGCACAATGACTACGGAGCGCCAATAATTGCTCAACACATAAACATGGTAACGAACACAATAAATAATAAACATGAATGAATCAATTGATTAATGAATAAAGTGTAATATTCATTTATTTTATTCAGCGTTAAGAAATGTCAGTATTAAGCGCGTTATAAATGTTGTTTATTTATTATTATTATTATCATTATTATTTACGTCAATTAATCTGTATCAATGGAAAGAAGTACAATTAAGATAACATGCCATAAATACACCACCAGGTTTCAAATACGCTGGGCTTATTTCATGTGCGTCGAGATAAACGAGGGGTGAAGTTGTCAGTCGAATCTAGAGACCTAGACAGACGTTATTCAACAACTTGGTGAGGCAGTCGGGAAGGATAGGCCCACTTTTCCGAAAGACGAGACTATAACCTGATCAGAGAGGGGCATTGTAGCTCCAGAAAATATCTCATTTTCGGAGAAACGTCAATTGCTCCCTCTCTAATCACGGTTTCGCGCCATATTTATGAGACAGTGGATGTTTACAGTGAGGGCTAAGGTTGCAGACTATGTCTTGTCGTCGGCACAGAAGACTGGTCACCATGGTAACGGATTTATGAGGGAAGAAAGAGGTACCGAAATGACGAGTTATTAAGTGTTGTCTGATTGTTGTCAGCTGATTCTCATTAATTTCATAACACAAGTGTGATTATCATAATGATACATAAAAAGTTTGATACATGAAACTGAGAACAAACAAAGGTCTATGTGCAACAACTTAAATCCAATGATTCATATCTGAAGAGTTACAAATTTAAAGTGTTTAGACACAACACAGACACACTTTTAGACACAGTACCAAGTATTATTGTCATACATCTTTTTTGTGTGTTAAAATTGTCCTTTTTATGTTAAAATGTTATTAGAATTTAAATTGTCTCTTAAAAAAGCAATTTCATTGTACCATACTTTGTATCATTTTCTATTGGTTAACTCCCAATTATATGTATTATTCAACCGTATTACTATTGCTGATATAATAATAATAATAATAATAATAATAATAATAATAATAATAATAATAATAATAATAATAATAATAATAATAATAATAATAATAATAATAACAATTATTATTATTATTATCATTGCTATTAGTAGTAGTAGTAGTAGCAGTAGTAGAAGTAGTTGAAGTAGTAGTAGTAGTAATAGTAGTAGTTGAAATAGAAGTAGTAGTAGTAGTAGTAGTAGTAGTAGTAGTAGTAGTAGTAGTAGTAGAAGTTGAAGTAGTAGTAATAGTAGTAGTAGTATATAGTTAAAATAGTAGTAGTAGTACTACTAGTAGTAGTAGTAATAGTAGTAGTAGTATATAGTTAAATAGTAGTAGTAGTAGTAGTAGTAGTAGTAGTAGTAGTAGTAGTAGTAGTAGTAGTAGTAGTAGTAGTAGTAGAAGTAGTAGTAGTAGATGTAATAGTAACAGTAGCAGCAACAGTATTAGCAGTATGGCATTTTTGTTCTTTTTTATTCTACCACTGCTACTTATATTAGAAAATAAACTCCGTGTGATTTTTTCCATCACAATTTAAAAGTTTACTGATGTTTTAATCAATTCAAAGCTAAAGTAATTTAATCTGATTAGCGTCAAATATTTTCAGAAATAACGCCAAATGAATTAGATTTATCACAGCCGGTTTGAAGAATTGAAACGATTTTAACCAGAAATGTCGAAGAACGGGTAGGGATTGCTCAGTCGTATCTTAGTTTTTTTTTAGTTTTTTCCTGATCCTGATCATTCTATGAACAAATACGAATACAGACCTTATCTTCTATTAATTCCTGGACGAATTATGTCGTAATCAAAGTTTTAATAATATTTTGATTACTTAACCTATTGGGACGGTTTGATTTTGACATAATACGCATTATCCATAGACCCCAGCCCGAGATATCTCGTCCTTAGTCTCCAACGAGTTAATAACATCATGCTGGCGTATTAAATGGAGCCGAAAATTCATAGTTAATCATTTCACCATTTCGGTTCATGAAAAAACACACCATGCTGAATTAACTTGGCTTCTGGTTAATTCACGTCTTGAGTCCCATTACCATTCGAGGCACGGCGCTTTCTCCCATCATGCATTGCACGTGTTTCCTTTGCTAAGGTTCTAGACCGTTTCGATCAGTTATTTTCTCGTTTCCCTTAAATACACCAAACTGAATACAAAATGGGGCCCCACATAAGATTGCCATCGACTTTATCTCGTAAAATAATCATCCGCGGACTTTGGCATCACACTACTTGAGGGATATTTCCGCCATTCTATTTGAGACCTTAATCATACTTACAAATATGTAAAAACACACATAATATTATGTGTGAGAAATCATAGGTGGTTGTGTGATCACAGGTTATTTCTCTTTCACTTCACCTTTACGGTAGTGTGTATTCATGTTCTGTAGGAATATGTTTGATGTAAAGTGTGATCATTTCTAACATTTATATTTATGTGTTAAAGATTTAATTCGTTCGCTGTCTCACGTTGTATATGTCTTAAGTTTTGAATGGACTCATTCCCTGAGAAGAATGGAAAGAGTGTCTCTTTAATTAAACAGTATGGGAAGAGAGCCACTTTAATCTTCTGGTGCCCATCAAGGCCAAAAGACCTGTGTAAATTTACTTTTCGGACTGGCCACCCCTTCTTGCATATGAAGAAGGTACTGGTCTAATGATAGAAGCTGGGAGACGTTCTGGTCGTTAAGTGTGTGTCTGTAGTTTGAATGACAAATACTTCGTTTTGAGGTTTAGTGTGAAGAATGACAAAGTTTTGGCCTTTTTGAAAAGAAACTGGAAAAAAGGAGGAAATGCAAGACTTTTTTCCACATGTTGAAGTGTGCAGTTAGCAAAGGTTTTCACATGTTTTATTTCTGCATGTCGACTGTATAATATAAATATAGGAAAACTATGATGGGTTTCACGACAAAACTGCAAAAAAAATTCATATCCTCCGCCATCGAGGCTGATGTACTCAATAAGGAACATACAATAATATCGGGTAAAATAAACTTTCATGAATCTCCGTCTTGAAGCAAAATCGTGGAAACAATTACACACAAAATATTTGGCACATTCAGTGGTTAAATAAGGATTCATGTAGGATTTACTTGCAAGTATATCATTTACCCTTCCTGCAAAATCTGTGGATGAGGAGAAATACTACTTTCTTAGTTTACTATTCATACATGTCACCATATGTAAAATCACAACATGACACCTTGCTTATCATTATTGTATTGTTTATGACTGAAAGTTATAAATAACTATCATCATTTAAAGATATGACAGAATATTACAGATTGTATATTCAATCCCTGACAACAATATCATCTTATCAGTTATTTTGACTAATATATTATGCAGACGACAATTAGAATAGGTTATAATATAATATGTGCATGTTTCAAAATAGTGGTTATAAATTTACTCCTCCCCCCCTGCAAAAATGAAAATGAATCAATGCCTATTTTACATTAAAGTTATAGTTAACGTTATGGCTCATGATAATGCATAACGGTTGTCTACCATTATATTTGGTTTAGAATGGCAAACATATTCCGATATGAACTGACAAAAGCAAAATATTTAATTAATCAGTTGAACTTTGCACCTTTATTGCGTTTGTCTTGTGGATTGTATAAGCACACAAAATCTGTGTTAAGCATATATGAGTTATGTACACACCCGTGTAGGACTTCATGTTAATATGTACATGTATGTACAACAACATCTACAGCTACGGTACATCTACATCTACATCTTCATCTTCATCTTCATCGACATCGACATCGACATCTACATCTACATCCACATCCACATCCGACATCGACATCGACATCTACATCTACATCCACATCCACATCCACATCCACATCCACATCTACATCTACATCTACATTTACACCTCCATCTACATTTATAGCTGCTTCTTCATTGACATCTTCATCTTCATCTACAAGTACATCTACATCTACATCTACATCCACATCTACATCTACATCTACATCCACATCCACATCTACATCTACATCAACATCGAAATCGACATCGACATCTACATCTATATCTCACATCTACATCTACATCGACATCGACATCGACATCGACATCTATATCTCACATCTACATCTACATCGACATCGACATCGACATCGACATCTATATCTCACATCTACATCTACATCTACATCTACATCGACATCGACATCGACATCTACATCTATATCTCACATCTACATCGACATCGACATCGACATCTATATCTCACATTTACATCTACATCTACATCTACATCGACATCGACATCTACATCTATATCTCACGTCTACATCAACATCGACATCGACATCTATATCTATATTTCACATCTACATCTACATCGACATCTACATCGATATCGACATCTACATCTACATCGACATCTATATCTCACATCTACATCTACATCTACGTCTTCGTCTACGTCTACATAAGGATCGCTATTCATGAGAAAATATTCATAAGCAGAGACGCTATTCATAATAAGACATAAGGGTCGCAATTCATAAGGACCGCGACATTATG
>JZLH01S0603776.1:12331-24062 GCA_001188425.1 Eucidaris tribuloides | reverse complement strand
AGAGGACGGAATTAAGGGTGTTACAGAATCAAACGGTCGCCAAATCACTCTGAAGACAAAAACAAACACAAAACGGGCTTGAAATGTCACAATTTTGTGGTCATATTAGACTTATTTGACGTAGAAAATGTCTTATATGTTACCATTTAGCCCAATGTTGTTCCCTTTCTATGATAACATTGCGTCGATATATTGCAAAAGCTAAGCACCACTTTGTGGTCATATTAGACTTATTTGACGTAGAAAATGTCTTATATGTTGCCATTTAGCCCAATGTTGTTCCCTTTCTATGATAACATTGCGTCGATATATTGCAAAAGCTAAACAATAATATTACTATTACCACTATTGTGACAAAGTGGGTTTGAAGTGAAGCCTTTGGTAGAGCTTACGGAGTATTCGTTCAGTTTTTGATAGCTTAGTCATGCTATAACATCTGCAAATATCCACTTTAACAAAATGTTTCAGGCCACAAATGTTTAAGTTGTATGAATTATTTGTAAAGATTATACATTTTGGTGGTATCTTTTTTAAACATTCACTTTTGATCGTGGCACTACACAACAGTGACACGAAATGCACAGATTTCTCCAATAAGTGGTGATGTATATACTTCTATTTTTTTTGGTGTATAAACTAAGAAAAAAACTTGCTAAGGCAGTGTTATTTTTCATGAATTTGTTTGAGGTAAATACCTAAAAATAATTGAATAGAATATTTCTGCAGTTCCCACTTGATTTTGTGGATACGTAATAATGACAAACTATATACTATCAAAATAATGTGAAAGAGATTTTTTTTTTAAATTCTTAAACGCGTTAATGTTTGTATTGTATAATACTATTTTGGACGAAAACATGTCACACGTTTTTTTTTTGCAGTGTATCTTCAAAACAAAATTTCTTTTAAATACTCCCTACAAGAAATAGTTTTTAAAACTCCATATAAAACGAAATGTAATTGTAAGACGTAAGTATTACAACAATAATGTTCATTAAAACGTTAATGTTGTTTAATTGGGTAGCCAACTCAACACTTTCAACAAAGCTAGTGTAACAATTAGACGTAAACAGCTAAAACCACAACTATATATTTGTGGACGTAAACAAATGTCGTATAGTGCTGATGACACAAAATACTTAGGGTCTACTTTGCAACTTGTGACGTCACAATCCTGTATATTTAAATGTAGACATTTGTGTTCTATCTCCGTGTACTTGGATATTGTATGCCTGGTATTTGACACGCGAGATGCATATAATATTTCGTGTTGAGTGGAAAGTGATCTAGGAGTGTTTTGATTCAGGTTGATGTTGAGCGGTACATGGTTAGCACTCAGAAGTGGTTCGAACATGGCCACTACCTCCCGAGAAATCCTGCCAATGTTTGTCCTCTGTTTCCAGCAGAAAGGGGGCCTTCCACAAATGCAGTACTCTAACTATGGTACTTGAATGAGTTTTGTGTTTGTTCCTAGTGAGAGGAAAATATAGAAAAAATAAAGCAAACGAATAATTGAAGGCAAGCAACTCGCTCCTGGGCGGGAATGCTAACACAGAGACAAACCCCGCATGGCCGTCTGCGTGAGCAGTTTCAAAAGACACCCAGCCATTGCGCCATGTTGGCAAACATGCAATAGAGAAAACACGGGTTAAGGTTTCATGAAAACGTTGAAGAGACGCTTTATGACGCTTTCTCTTTTCTCGAAATTACCTCGTAAAAAAGACATATTATTAAAACATTATCTCCAGCAGAAAGTGTGTGTGTGTGTATTTATATATAAATATCTAAAATGTTCCATCAGTCTTGAACTTTTTTTAGATT
This sequence comes from Eucidaris tribuloides, assembly GCA_001188425.1. Classification (NCBI taxonomy): domain Eukaryota; kingdom Metazoa; phylum Echinodermata; class Echinoidea; order Cidaroida; family Cidaridae; genus Eucidaris; species Eucidaris tribuloides. Next base: position 22,241 of record JZLH01S0603776.1, on the reverse strand, counting down.
TGAGTGGAATACTGAGAATGAAAATGGATGGAAGTAGAACAAACTGTCTTGTAGGTTTGTCAGGCTAAGAGCAAACACTAGCCCAAGATTGACTGTGTGCATAGCGACTCTGTACACAAGCGTGCCTTCATACAGCCTCGTTCTGTGCCTGTCAGGCGATGTTATAACCGGGTGTGGAGGCAGAAAAAAGAACACTGAAAGAAAGAGAAAAAGAAAGGTGTAAGAATCGCCATTGTAGAGTTGTGCTTTCAACCGTCCACATGGCCGGAGAAACTCTGGTAGGAAGATGACCATTAAATACGAGGTGAGTTCCATTTTATTTCTTATTATGACATGCTAGGCATATTAGAAAAGCAGCTTCAATGCATCTTGCAATGTCGAGTCGAAATCCGACGCAAATCGCGATCACATGCAGGTTCTAGAACGTTTAAGACGCGACCGAATAGAGAAAAGGTTAAAAAGCAGCAAAAAACCAAAATGCCGGTTAAACTGAAGAATATTTCGGGTTGGCGGGAAAAAAACTCCCCAATTCCCCGACATCTGAGTCAGAATCCGTTTCGGAATAGCGCGCGATGTGAGACTAATCGACATCCTAGATACGTGACGGAGATGCAGACGATAGGAGCACATGTAAATGAGGGTCCGAGCACAAGAAAAGGGCGCCAAAATGAAGAGACCGATATTGACGAATGTTCATGGGGCTATATCGTATTCTCATTTTGTATCAATTTAGAAAGGAAAGGGAGCACAAGTTGAACGGTAATGTAACATCACACCAACCGAAAAATCAAGAAGAAAAGCGAAAACGGCGTGCAAAATAGACCACGTCCTTAAAGCTGAAACCTAATTTAACGAAATTTATATTAAAATTATACAATATTGTATTTCATTTTTATTTATATATTTATTAAAATGAAATATGATCGGAAACCAATGAGCTATTTCAAAATTATAGCCATTTATTTCACGAAAAAAAAATCGCTTATAATCATATTTGTTATTAATGATGAAGCAAATTAGGGAAAAAATATAAATCTCTTTAAAGCAAAAGATCAGTAGGCCTATTTTGTGGCTTCGATATTTCATTGTATTACTGTACATTTATCATTGTTTATGTTATTTGCCCTGAATAGTATGTGGTGATTGCCTAATGAGGGACTGTTTAATATAAACCAGATTTTTTTTTGTCTTTAAAAGTATAAAGGTGTGCAGGTGTTAATATTGATGTGCTTAAAGGAAAGTGATATTCAAATTTTAGTTATGACCATATACCATGAGGTTTGTACTGTTGTTCCACACATTTCCGCCATGAATGGTGTCTTACATGTGTTTTTAGACGCCAGACTAATTTAGTTTTATTGCTTACCCATACCTGCTCTTATGGCTACACTCCAAATTTTGCCCTTTGAACGCAATTAATCTCTACCACTATGTTAAGGTGTCCGTGTATTATACTCTACCAACGAGCTTTTTTCAATGGGAGTCTTAAGCGAGCGTAGAGTCTGCTATGGTACTCCGTTTAAAGTCAACACCAGTTTATTCTGTCCCTTGTTCGCGTTAAAAAGGGACCAATTGAGCGTAAAATTTCGATGTAATTCTCTTTACTCAACGTGTTGAAGTTTGACAAGAAAGCAATCACAGTCCACAAGCTTCTTTTCAGCTCTGCCCCGTCGTTTGGTGTGATTTCTATTCTCCGTCGCTCAATCTTTCCATCTCTTCTTTCTCTCACTCTCTGTTTCTCTCTCTTGAATTGGAGGCAAATAAGCCATGTTCTCTCTGGAGAAAAGTCGAGGTGGTTGTTGGGGCTGCCGAGATGGTATTTACACCTGCCTAAGGCGGCCATATTAACAATGAAGTTACATGGAGTGCATGCCAAAGTACGCGATACTCGTATATTATATACCCGCGCGCCAAAAAAATCGGGTCACACGAATTCTTACCCTATCTTTGCCAGAACAGATCTTAAAATGTCGCCATTTTCTGTACCCCGTAAAAGTGCAGCCGCGCGTCTTTCTCCATTAGTTCCACGCCAGTCCTTTCTACTGTGGCAGGCTATAATTAAAAATACCATGGCTTGGTAACGCATTACTCCGAAGGTCGAGAATTATCGATCGCGTTTATGAATCCAGGGATATTTCTATTTCTTTCGATCTGATGTAGCACGAATTTCGATGCAGATTTCGTGTGCTGGTTTTCCCAATCTTTGAGTTCTACGTGCTGGCGGGATACAGGGGTGCTTTATGATCAAGACCCTGGGGTAGACACGACTCGGCTAGCCCATCGATCGGTTGTAGTCTTGCTTCACAGATTATAGAGTCAAAAAATGCAACAATAATTTACCTGTGCTGATTTTGCAATCTCTGACACGTTCCTATCCATATACCAAACTGTTTTCAAACATTGAAAACAATAACATTATTCAAAAATTGTAAACTTAAGTGGAAAGATAATGAAGTAAAACAGAAATAAGCTTAATTTCTTTATTACCTATACGCGACATACATACATGCATAAATAATGTAAATACTACAGAAGATGAAAAATTAAAATCTTAAATCAAATCAAATCAAATATACGTTAATACAATGTTGACTTTTTAAATTCTAGAAGAGAGGACGTTTTATTGTCAGAACAAAAAGCGCTGCGGTATATTTTGAATGAAAACTAACCAAAATGTTCGGATGGTTAATTTCAAGATTATTTTCTTAGAACCAATAATTTGCAGCCATAGTTTGCTATTTCAGGGTCACACCTAAAGCCTTCCGGGTTACGACCTTTATTTCTTATTTCGAGCTGTTCTTGTTTTGTATATCGCAGAAAGATTTTGGTATTCTAAACACAATATATTCTTGTTATTGTAGTTGTAACAACAAAACAGAAAACAACGACGACATCAATAACAATAACGACGTCGACGATAACAAAAACAACAATAATAACATCATCATTATCACTTCATAGTTTTTTCCTCTCCCGTTTCTACTTTTCTTCTTCTTCCTCTTCTTCTTCTTCTTCTTCTTCTTCTTCTTCTTCTTCTTCTTCTTCTTCTTCTTCACATTCTCCTTCTTCTTCATCTATATTAAGTATAACAACCCAACGATAAATTGTGAAATACGAAATGCAATGTTACCGTGAAGACAGGTTTGAAACGAAAAGAAGGTTCCCTTATTATTTGAGACTTTTAAACATAGAGCATTTTACCTGCGCTACCTTAAACACGTTTTCTTCTCACGCAAAATATATGTGCCCGTAGTTTTTCTGTGGTATTTCATTAGAATATAATCTTGTGTTTAATAACCATTTTTCTTTTCGTCCATCTTTTCAATCTTTATTTTTGCAACTTTTATATCTTTTTATTCTTCAATCTTTATAATTCAATTTGTATCAAATAAAAGCTTGTCTAGAACAAAGTATAATATAAAAAACAGGAAAATGATATTCTAAACCGAAAGTATTGCTACTGCACATGCTCATTTTTTGACATTTTACATAAAATCTATCAAACTGTCTTTCAAGTTTTGCGTATAGGAGAATAATATTCAAAATTAACCAAAAATTGAAATATAAATTGCATAGCATGGTGCAATGATTTTTATCACTTGTGATGACCTCTAGGTTCTTGCATAAAACTAACGAACACAGACAGACAGACAGACAGACAGATAGACAAACGAACAAACACACAAACAAACAAAATCACACTTTTATTTCAGTTTAAATGAGAAAGAATGGGTAGCAGTTAAATAAAAGAAAAAAAACCTATTTTGTGAAGGTCTATGTTTTTGAGTTTCACTTTGTTTAGATAATTAGAATAATATCAACACGATCAAACATCTGTACATTACTAAGAAAAAATACTAGAAAATTATTATAATCGAATAAAAATTGCAATAACTCATGAAATAATAAATTATTTACTGTGCATAAGTACACGACGATATTGTGAGTAGTCACGATTTTATATGCCATGATTACCGCCGAAATAATATATATGAACAAAATCAAACAATATTTCTTTACTCGACTAAAAAGGTATAATATTCAAACGGCAACGTTTACATTGGCGTTGATCCATGTTTCGGATGGGGGGGGGGGGCAAAAGTGAAAAAAATTGCAATGCATAAACAATGACAATTTTGTATGTTTAATAGTATTTTTATGCTAAGTTTAATGGTTTTATAGTGCTTTCCAATGTTTCATATCCTTGCATTACATATTATGAATTTTTCAAGTTGTCAAAGTTATGGTGGGGGGGGGCGGGCAAAATCGATATGTTTGCCCCCCCCCCAAATATTTTCATTTGGGTTGGCGACTGCCCCCCTGCCCCCATCCCCCAGGATCGACCCCCTGAACGTTTAAGATATTCAACATTGATGGATTAAAACAACTCTTATTTATTAGTAGATCACTAACATCATAAAAAATAACAATTAGAAACATTAGACAAATAAGATATCAACATAACATCATCATTAATACAACAATAACTCATTAATCATAACAACAGAATATTCATCATTTTATCATCAACAAAAATGACAATACGGAAATTTGTTACGCACGAACATGCGGCAGAAGTGAAAAAATGGAGGCAGTACTGAACAATAACAACGAAATACAAAGACAGAGATAACATAGCTGATGCAACAATTCATTATAGACAGAACTTTTGCAGGCTTTTTATTAGAAACAATGATTTCTTTTAAAAGAAGTTGCTAGGTATAAAACCATAACGAACCAAAATGAAATTATTGTTGAATTATACCCAAGGCATGTACTAAAGACATATATTACATTTCAATTATTTCAAGAATTATTCAAAGAAAATGATTTAATCAATACACAGTAAGAGGTAAGAGAAGAAACCAAAAGGAAAACGAGTGACTCAAAACCTTTGCGCCTAAAAATTAAGAATCCGATATCAATAATTCTATTAAGGAATCGTTCAAAACAAGAAAACCGTTATTGAATATTATATAATGTGACATATGTAAAATGGTTAAGAAGAAGAATATAACCTACAGGGTAAACGTCATGCCTATAATAACTGTCTAAGTAAACATTTTGTACTCGTAGTCAAAAAGCCCGTGATGCGCAGTGCATTCGTAACGCGGTGGACGTCATGAGCGTGTTAGCCGAAGGTTCCCGTACAAGGGAGTCTGCGCTAGTTAGCCTCTTGCAGCTGCTTTCAGTGTATACAACAACACGAAAGATCGAAACCGTGTTACCACTTGATTGTTCTTTTTCGAAAGCCAGTACTAAATGTTAAAACAGACATTGTAAGTAATTAATGCTTCTATACAAAGAAGATGGATGGGTAGTAATTGACGAAAAGAAATAAAACAAACTGAAATAAAACACAACGATATTTTTTGGTGGATATTGAGCCACACTGTTATTGACAACATTATGTACATTATCGGCGATCAACCATTACGTCTACATTTGATTCAAAGTCTATGCTAGTAATGATTTATTTTAATCACAATGGTTAATTGGCCTCTAGCGTGATCAATCAGAAATATAGAACACAAATATTTTTCATAAATATTTCTATATCTATTCGCATGAAATAGTTACCGATTGCTGTCTGATTTATCAGCACACGGACACTGTTGTTATACATGAGTACACCATATCCTCCTTCGCATCTCACGGGACGCCTCGGCGCTATTTTGTGTGCGACCAGGAGGTACCCTTTGTAGCCTAGCCCAAGATTGTTTAAATAGGGCTAATTGGTTTTAGTTTCCTTTGTATCTCATAATTCTGTGACGAATTAATCATTTAAATTAATGTATTATACATTGATAAATTAAATAAGTGCATTCTTAACCAGTTGTAACCAGTGTATAGTATCGATAAAAGCGTTAGTATAATTAACTATTTATTTATTCATACTACATAAAATCGTATTTTCCACATGATGATAATAATCATGGTGATGATGGATGACATGCTATAAAAATAAAAATAATAATAATAATATTAATGTTAATAACAATAATGATAACACTATACTTATATATCTTATTACACTTGTTATGAATAATATTGCTATTAATTCACGCTGAAATTAAGGAAGTATTCTCCACATAATAATAAAAATAATGATAGTGATGATGATATAAAAATAAAAATAATAATGATGTTAATAACAATAATGATAAAAATTTTCGTTATATATTTTATTAACTCATTGTTATAAATATTGTTGTATTTAATGTATATACAATTTAGGAAGTATTTTCCACATAATTATGATAATACTATAATGAAAGTTTATGATGATAATAATTAAAATAAAAATAACAATAATACTGCTAATAACAATAATGATAAAAATATTCGTTATTTATTTTATTATCTTATTATGAATAATGTTGCTATTTATGTAGGTGATATCTAGAAGTTGATTGAGATGAATCTATCTTGCTTTTTTAACATTTCGTTGCATCTTTACCTTTTCTTTTAAAATATTCCATGTTTTAACTCGAATGGTATAATGGATGGAGGCAATTCTGCTAAAAAAAAATACTTCATTTACACTCTAAGGCAATGAGGTTTAATTACTGGGCTATCACAATCAGCCTCAAAGAATATATAACCGTACATTACACTTGTAAAAAGCGTTTTCAGCAATTAAACATGTATTTATTGTTTACAAAGTGATATCAAGGATATCTTTTAGAAAATGTGTGTTTAGATTATGGCACACTTGGTGTTTAGAAACTGGACACCATGTTTAGTATATGATACACGACCTTTAGCCTCTGACTTTTGTTTACAAATTGATAGCAAGATTTTTTTTTTTATATTAAATGCGTTTACTCACTAAAACACAGTTATTGTTAGGTGTGATTCTGTTTATCCTTCTTCTCCTATAATTGTCATCGTCATATCTATACTGACTACGTTAAGACTTGATTTTAAAAAAATAATAATAAGTAAAGGGAAAAGTAAAGGAAAATCATGGAAAATGAAAGGAGGTGATGTACAATAAAAAAATTACGCAAGCATTACTTTATATAATATATACTTGCAACTACTTTCACACTACAGTTTCTAACCCGGAAATGGGACGGGGATAAATAAACACTGAAACACAATGAAAATGCTTCTTCCTGACCCGGTAAAAATGAAGGTTCACCACAAAGAGTCAAGTGATAAAATAGTCTTTCATCGCGTTTAAAAAAGAAAAAAAATTGCATGTTTAAAGAGGAGTTTTTGAAATGAGAAGTGCACACGAAACAACGCTGCGTCTTCACTCTCCAGCCTGCCGCACTCCCGCAGAATTACTTCTCTCATCCTCGTCTTACGGACAACCCGTTCTATTTGGGGCCCTTAAATCGAATTAAAGTCCATCAACTGTGTTCTTTCCCCAAAACAAATGTTTGGAAAGATCTCAAATTAAGTACGGTTACTAGGATTATTATAAATTTCTAAAGGAGTCTTTGTAGAGACCCATGGTTGCGATTACAATGGTTACAGCCATATGAGTGACGGTTATAGGGGATGTATAGCTTAGATTAGATGACGTGGTTACTTTTGGCCTTTCTCTTCTGCGTCTCTTGACGGTTGTGATATTCTACTGCTGTTTGCTGCAGGCAGGGATTTACATCTTTTCTTCCTTTCAGTGAAAATCTTGTAAATGTATCTTGCGGATTTTAGTTGAATGTTTGTCAGCAAACGTCTTGCGTTAAAAGAGATTTGTAATAGTGTACAGGCTAATACGTTTTGAGTATATTATCAATGTTGTTGTACGAGCTTTGACTTTTTTAAACCCTATTTTTGCTCCCTGTGACATTAAACAGTCGCTCTACAACCTTAAACAGACGTTGCGATAAGCAATTTACAAAATTTGAAAATAACACTCCATCTCAAGGATGTTTTAATAGTCTATCAGATATCATAACACGGCCTTATAACCATCACGGTCGTATCTGAGGATACAAAAATACATTGCAATAATGTATCACTAAACCCTTTTTTTAAATATAACAACCGTGTATATTATGGCCAAAGTATCTTTATTAATTACCTTTGAAAATTTTAATCAGAGATTCAGATTTATTTCCATAATTATCATGATTATCATTTGTTAAGTGAAAAAAACATCTCGAAAAGCTCGTTTCCAGTTAATATACATTTTAGACCCCAGTATTTCGTTTAAGTTAGTAAAAGGTTTATAAATCAAATTCGAATCAATTCAAATCTGATAAGATGTAGAGAACCTTTGAAGTTTCTTCCCCATTGAGGTGACTTAAATTATACTTTAAAATGAAGTGTATACCTAATAAAAGAACCATCAGCGAAACACTAACTTACTGCAAGATAATTGAATGTCTGCCATACTCTTTTTTTTCTATTCTTCTATTCTTATTAATAGAACATTACACAAGTATAGGGAGAAGAAATATTCTGGCGTTTATAGATCTTACACGCATTTATGAAAGTATGTGAAACATAAATAATGAGACAGATATCAAAAGCCATGACCGATAATTTCCGCGCAAATCGAAATTGATGCCATCGCATCGCGTGTCGGCTATCAGTAAATTTCGTTTCACCTCAAATTATTTCCGCCCAATTTTGTTCGTGTAGATTGTTTGTACTCTTTGCTTGCATATCGTCCATCACTGGTCAAATGACAAAATGCTAAAACTGAAACCTCGCTGCCAATCGTCGCTAAAGATAATGTTATAGTGGGTGCTACGGCTAAATCCCCTCAATATATCCCCGATATACCAATTCGAATTTGTCGACTGACGAAACCCTGTGTAGACCGGCCTGGCGATGACCGTAGATCTCGGAGAGTAAGAGAGAATAAAGCTACGCCTATCGTAACCTTATTTGCACATCTAACGTCATATACTTAAATATTCGCTTGTTTGAAATTGTAGGTAAGTTATAGTGAGGGTATAGCCTTTATCTTAGAATGTATATATTCAAGCCACTTTAAAATCACCTTGACTCGTGTTTTCCGCACGATTTACATAATATATAGAATAAGAGTTCAATCATACAATGATCACTCTATTGCAAAGATATGGCGCAACACGAGATCTATGTAAATTTTATACTGTAGTGTGAAACTCTACAACATAGAAATATATCGATTGATCTTACTAAACTATAAAATCTTAGGAAGGGCTTATATGAATCTAGAAAACACATATAGAAATAGAAAGGCAAAATTATTAAGAAAATAAAACGAAGTCATTTAATGTTTGTATGCTATCTAATTGAGTTATCAGTTAATCAGCAGAGAAATGCGGATACGCAAGAAAATTGTCAGTCTTATTGAATAAAGGGTGAATGCTTCTAAAATTATTACAGAAGTTAACAAGTATATTTTAGAACAAAAATGCCACATTTTGGATTTTTTTAATGCCAATATATAGCCACGTATTTATCGCGTTGAATGCAATAAGTTCACACTCTATCTAAACTTAAATTGTCCGTTCAGTTGTGACGTTACAGGCTGAATAGTTATACGAAAGAGAACATAAATGTTCTAAAACCAAGCAAATTAAACTACACGGAAGGACCCGTTTTTATAAAACAAAACTCCCTCTTTGCCCGTGGAAACAAAACAGCGAATGGTTGACTAAATCATTTTTGTCACAAGCATTAATAAATCTAAGAAATTTTATGGTTAGCGTAAAATATTTTCGCTCAGAAGAGTTGATTCCACGATTTTAAAACTGATTGCATTACCAGACAATAAGGTACGGGTAGGCCACATTAATTGAAACAAAACAGGACTGACGAATATTGATAGAAAACCATTCCTTTCATTTCAAATTGTTGAAAGAAATCAAAAGCTATTTTTCGTCGTCAATGATGAACGATTAGACAAAATGTAGTAAACTCTGCTAAGTTAAAGTAAATTAAGTTTTCTTAGAAGTAT
>JZLH01S0603769.1:6571-16623 GCA_001188425.1 Eucidaris tribuloides | reverse complement strand
ATACATGATGATATCTACAACATGTTAACATACCAATGTCATGTTTGGAATCCTGGTACCTCATCTAGTTTGAAGAGATGAAAAAAATAACGACCTGCTACAAGTATTGTAGTCACAAACACTGTCAAATTGGTCACAGGGATGGTATCTGCTACACTCAACAATATATACATAGCGTGTAGTGACCTTGCGATTCTGGGAAAGATTGGTCCAAATATACCTACAAGTGCAAATCTGAACTAAAATATGTCCCAAACACATCATCAACAAACTCGATTTGAAAGAGCAGGTTGCTTTTAACATTCCACTTGGGCTTGTTTATCATTGCAATCTTCTACACACACGTTCTACCTGATAAACACTGAAGAATGTACTTAAGTTTTAGAATCAGTATGGAAAACAAAACAGAAGGTGGTTGAATTACCAATATAACTTACCATTCTTACTTCTACTCTCTTTCCTGCTCATCAGTAATAACACAAGGAGACAGAGCAAAATAACATCCACATTTAATTTGCCAATGGTAACTTCCTAGTGCAGCATATGTAACAGGAGCTTCTTGCACTACTTAATAATTCTATGACCATACTTCTTCACTATCAAAATAATAATAAAGCGTTGGGGAACACTAAACGTTCTTGATGATGCTTGAAAAGAAAAAAACTACTAAAACATGAAAAACTGCCTCATTAGAGACACATTTTTTTAATGAATAATCATATAAATATTGGAATAGCACTTGAGTGGTTATCGCTAGATATTGCCATTCAGCAAGCCAATAACATATTGCACGAGTCAAAGACGAGTGCAATATTTGCTGCTGACGAATGCAACATATCTACGATAATATACCACGAAAGAAATCCAATATTAATTATTAAATATCATACAAACTTTCAGAATGTACCATGAATAATTGTTGTTTTTACATTTCATGATACAAGCCGGGCGATAATGCAGATAAAACCTAGCTCTGTATAACATTTCAAACTCACGCCACTTCATCGCTCTCTTTACGCTACCTTTATCGCGCACTTCGCTCGCGTATATTCCACCGCGCACTTCATCACGTAACGTAATGCGCGACCGTTGTACGCGCTCTGCGCGGCTAACGCAGAGTGAGTATATTGGCGGTCGCCAGAGTTGAATAATTGTAACAATACTTGGCGCACTCATTTTCCCCATTGATACGGGTTGGTAACGTAAAAATAACGTAGACAGGCTAATATGCTAACAATATTGCATGCCAGCAAGCAAATCTCGGGAAGGATAATTAATACAAGCGTTTTATTGTCATCGAAAAATGGGCTTGTATGTGCTAATAATTGAATATTGCATTACAAGAGTAAAAGAACAGCTACCTCTCCTTTAGTTGGCCTTTCATTGAAAATGAGATAAAACACTAAACTAAGTGCATTTTTAATCATTGTACTGATACAAAAAACCCCAGACAAATGGAATTCGTGATGGGGATTAAACCCAGGACCTCCTGAGTAGCTAGACAGGCCCTCAATTACCACAAGACTACTAAAGTGACTTAATTATGTTGCTGATATACAAGTCAGAACTTCCATACACTTGTCCTACAGTTGGATTCACGGTACCAGACCAAGCATCTAGATATTCCATTATAGCTCCTAACCTGATCCGAGCGTTTCCATAGTGCCCAATCTGATATCGATGATTTATTCACAATATCTGTCAATCCAAAACAATCAATGGATTACATTGCAAAATGTGATTTTTTTTTTCACTAGCACTTGTTATGTTCGGGCATTTATCAAAAAGTATTGTAGAGTCAATAGAGTAATTGATGTTATGAAGCTACATTAATTGCCGTTTCTAGTCTGTGACCGCCCCACCCACCTCGGGAAAGGAAAAGGGTTGAGGTCCAATCAAGAACTCACGTGTAGAAATTAATTAAAGCAATTGGGAGGCCCACAGAGGCCATCAGCCACCCCACACACAAGTCAACCAAATAACCAATCAAGTCATCTCATGTCAACTAAACCCGACAGGGCTCAAAGTTCTACAGGGGAAGGTTGATAAGTTCATAGGCCTAGACTCAAAAGCTAGCCTCTTGCTTCGAGGCCCCTGACGGCGCTGATCTCTGTTTGTTGATTTATCGATCCTGAGCGAAGCGAGGGCATACCCTAACTCGCGAGGTGAGAGAAGGCCTGGGTTTTGGAGCGCAGGGAAGCCAGGCTCTGACACCCTGAAGTGAATTTCAACTGAAATTTCTTCTGTCTTTTATTGTTTCTCACCAATATTCCGACCAAAAAATTGGTCAGTGAAAATCATCCAATGAGCACCGGGCATACAATCGACATAATATCAAATATTCAGTGAGGAATGAAGATCAATAATACTGTTGCTGTAAACACTAAACGATCTGAAGCGTTGCACTGTTTCATTAGGTGAAATGCATTCCACACGTAAATTATTGCATCGAACTTGATAAATATACCAAGCAAATTAAACCAAACATGCTTCAGCTTCTCTTCATTATACTATATATATATTGCGTGGTACAAATTTGGTGTTTGAATGGTATATATGTTTTTAGTTAACAGCACTGAAGGAATTTCTTTCAACCACCGAATATTGACCACGGCCACAGCACAGAAGAAGCGTTTTTAGCGCACCAATTTCATTGGCCTGATTCAAATAGGAGATCCTGTCATCGTGAGCATGAATAATAATTACTTTCTCGGATGCGAAACAGATGTCAAAAGTCCTTGTCAAAAGGCTAACGCAGAAGGAGCAATGCTACAGAAATGAACTAATCCTGCCCGTTAATTCAACTATTTCTGATACTACAACTGCATTGTTTCGTTTCAGATAACATTGTGTTTTCTCCAGTAACAAATTATCTGTAACATTGCAGGTAGATTATCTGTCAGATGGGCGATTTTTGGCAGTATTTGATGGCAGAGACTTGCCCTTCCGGCGATAGGCAGTCGTCTTATCTGGGGCTCTTTCCAAGGATCATTCTCAGATTCTTTCCCAGTCTTATCTGCCACATTTTACGGACGAATAATTTTTATGAAGTTGCATTATCACAGTTGATAACTACATTTAGGTGGTAGTGCGTTCGCCATTTTAAGACTCTTTTAAGCAGTGACACCATGTTCCGTGAAGGCAAGTCTGGTCATAAAAACTCTGCTTACCAAAATGACCATTTCAAGCAAACCATCAACGCCTAAGTAAATGTGCGAGAAAACAATGCAGTTGATATCAGAAATTTAATTTAAATTATCAGAATTTAATGGCAGACTAGTTTCGTGCTGCGGGTCTGTATAACTTTTTATTAGTCAGCCTATGAACTGTCCAGCCTCACTTTCTATCAACTCACGCTTTTTTGTTCCTGTATCTGAGTTAGTTCTGCAATCTGCATCTTCTTGTTTATTGATGAGTCTCTTCCTCCTCACAGGTGTCCTCCAGAAGCTGCCCTCCAGCATGCTCTCTATCTCCTCAAAGTTGGCCTCCAGTTTACCTGATTGCAATGATGATGATGATCAATAATAGGATATAATAATAATAATAAATTAATAATAATAATAATAATAATAATAATAGATAATAATAATAATAATAATAAATAATAAATATTATAATAATAATAGATAATAATAATAATCAATAATAATAATAATAATGAAATTATAATATAAACTAGCTTTTAATTCGTCAGCTGAGAACGAATGGTGATCCGCGTAGGAACGCTTCGTTCATTTAATCTTCAAAAAAGGTGGCAATAATCTATATCAAGTATCATTGCTTGCTGAAAATATCCCCTCATCACCCTCCATTCTTCCATGCAAACATCAATTCAAAATTCGACTGCGCTGTACGCGTTCGTTGCGACGCCTCAGGATGGAACGGTTATTGATAAGGAGCGAGTGACGACCTTTTGACCTGAAGTGTACTAGACCATGTACCAACACTTGCAGTTATCACTCGATTTCAGTCATTGAGGTATGCGCGAAATACTATTTTTCTTTTGTGACGTCAACAGATGACGTCACAAGTATTCTGCATGCAAGTAATGTCTGAACTGTTAATCTTACGGGATCATAGGCTATCAGAATGGAGCAATACAAGTGTAGGGGTATCATTTATTTCTCGGAGAAAATGCACTTGATTAAAACTTAATTATAACGTACGCGTACGGCGTCGTCTGTGACGCGCCGCACGCCACTATGATAAGTACATATGCACTGACCTTTCTGACCTGAAGCTTACTGCTGTACAAGTTACAGTGATGTGTACTCGACTCCAGTGCACTGAGATCATGCCCTGAAATACTATTTTTTCTTTGGAACGTCATCTATGCGGCACAACACTTTGGCATAGAAAGCGATGCCTGAAGATGCCTATCTACGCCATCATACTCTATCAGAATAAGCCAATTAAAAGGTGTAGGGGTCACCGTACATTCTAGAGAGTTATGAGGTGATTAAGAAATGCGCATTATTCACTACGCGGCGCAATGCGCTGCGCTTTACGTTTTTTGGACCTGTAAGCAATATTTTTTTGTCTTAGTTGTCGGAAAAACAAGTTCTAATTAATGGAAGAACTTCAGTCAGAAATCAAATCCATTGAAAACGACAGACTGATTCGCTTCGGAAAGGGGTAGCGCGCGGAAAAAAAAAGCGGGTACGGCGCGCGCACCAAGATGCTCACAAATGCACCTGAAACGTATGCTACTGTCATAAGAAGTCATTTGGGCATTTTAAAACTTTTTAAAATTTTTGACGCGCCCGTACTAGCCCCATCTGACGCCGCGCACGCACGTGATTAAGTCCAAAGTTGGACCTTGACCTAAACTAACTTTTGCCAAAATGTCGTGTTTTTTCTCCGATGGCCGGCTTCAGATATTGGCAATGTAGGCTAGGGCTAGGCACTTTTGGCTTATGACGTCCATAGATGACGTCATCAGACACTGCTCAGGGAGCGACATTTCTGTAGGTAATTGACATGCCGGACATAAACTATGCCAAGTTACTAAGATGATGCACGATGTTGTTTTGAGATAGATGCATGCAACAGAAGTGACCAGAAAGAAACACGAATAAATAAAGAACCAAAAAGAAAAAAGAAAAAGAAAATCTATGGTGAATCGCCGTTACCTGCGGATTCACAATAAAGAAGAGAAAAAATTCTGAACGAAATCTATGGGTGATACAGCGGTTACGCGCTCCCACCAACTAGATGTTAAATTTCCGTCAATCAGAATGAGCCAATACAATGGTAGGGGTCACCGTTTATTTCTATGAGAAAAATTCGACCCCCTGATTTCATGACTAATAGTTAAACGTACGCTGTACGCCATTCGTCGTGACGCCCGCTACATGATGATCAAGCAGGATGATGACCTTTGACCTGAACGACAATATTGTACCAGCGTTGGTGATGTTACTCCGAAACTCCAGTCATGAGATATGTCCGAAATACATTTTTCTTATATGACGGTCATACGATGACGTCACAACCAGACCTTTTGGCATAGCAAACGCGATGCCTGAAATGCTGATCTACGCATCATACTCTATCAGATAATAAGCTCAATAAAAAGTGGGGGTCACCGTTAATTCTAGGGGCAATTCCGTGAATTACTGGACAAATCACAAATTATATAAATTGCTCTATCTCAAATAATATTACATATTTATGGTTTGAATGGGTATGAATCATGAAGAAACAATGGGGGACATCATTTCTACTCTAAATTTTACGTATTCAACAGCACCCTCTAGGAGAATCAGAACCATACATGAAATACCACAAGTGGGACTAGGGTGACTAAATCTCAGTTTTATGAAAACTCATTATTTATTCTGCAGTTTTTTCCATGCCAATAGCCTCTTCTCATTGTTTTGAAAGTAATAAAGCCCCATATATGCATACTAAATCTGAAAAAGACATGAATAAACGCAAATTTGTGTGGCTGGACAAAATGTAATGTAACTAACCGTAACGTAACTAACCATGTTTTTGATGTTGTAGTTAAAAATGAAAAGATTTTTATCAATAAGTTATATATCAAATGACTTATCAAGATGCCAGAAATAGCATGAATACCACAGTTTGTTTCAGTTGAAAACAGGTTGAGGAAACTTTGAGGACAAAGACCTGTCATTTTTTTGCATGTCCTCTTTACGTAACGTAACTAACCATAATTAAAGTTCTTATTATTACCCACTGAAACATGTCTCATGATTTTGCTTGATGTTGTGAAGTTGGTGCCAGTCTAGAGAATTGTCAGTACCAAAACAGAAAAAAAATATGAAAGCATATTCATGTAAGAGCCAAATGTTGAGCAAAGTTTGTCATAAAGTGTAACGTAACTAATCACGGAATTGCCCCTAGAGAGTTATGAGTGATTTAAAAATGCCGCCATTCACTACGCACGCAATGCGCGCGCATTTACGGTTTTTGGACCTGTAAGCGATATTTTAGGTCCAGGTGGCCGGGAAAGGGTTCTAATTGATGTAGAATTCAGTCAGAAATCCCAATCCGTCGAAAAAACGACGTTATTCCGTCGGGAAGGGGGTGCTAGCGAAAAAACGCGCGCGTACGCGCGCGCATTAAAATGCTTGAAATGACCTGAAATGTATACATCTGTATTTTACTACTGATTAAAAGTAACTTTATTTATATGAATATTAGAAGCTAAAGTTATATCCAACTATACATTATATATGTCTTTAGACCGGTGCCTTCTTGACAAAAAAAAATGGCTGAATCTGCTATAAAAGCCGTTGTAGATTATAATATCGCGTTGAAGCCTACAGAATATAATATCATTGCAGTATAAAAAAAACACCCATTTGATATTTGATTATTAAAATATATCTGAAACATAGGGCTGTACGCCAGGCATTTTCCAAGGCAGGTTTTCCGCGGCCAAAACCCAGGTTACGGATTTTTCCGGTCACCCACTGCTCAGTCGCTGTGCCCCACTAATTTCCAAAATCCTGATCCTGCCATTAAGTGAAATAGCCATGTGCATGTATCACACAATCTGATCAAAAGTCTTTCATTACCATAGTAATAAACCCAACTGGCAATTCCATGATTTAGTTACGCTACACTTTATGACCAATAATTACTCCAACTGAATTGCTCTTATATTGAATATGTTTTTCATATTTTTTTTCTGTTTTCGTACTGACAATTCTCTAGACTGGCACCTACTTCACGACATCAAGCAAAAATCATGAGACAACTGTTTTCAGTGGTAATAATAAGAACGTTTAATTATCTTAGTTACGTTACATAACAGAGGACATTGGAAAAAAATGACAAGTCTTTGAATCTCAAAGTTTTCCTCAACCTGCTTTTCAAGACTGGAAACAAACTTGGTATTCGATGCTATTCTGGCATCTGATAAGTCATTTATATAGATCATTGATAAAAATCTTTTCGATTCTTAACGACAACATCAAAAACATGGTTAGTTACAGTTACTTTTGTCCAGCCACAAAAATTTGCATAAATTTATCAGTCCTTTTTCAGATTAGTATGAAATATGTGGGCTTTTATTACCTTTCAAAACAATGAGAAAAAGGCTATTCGGCCATGCGAAAAACACTGCAGAATAAATGATAATTTTTCATAAAACTGCGATTTAGTCACACTAGTCCACATGTTGGTATTTCATGTATTGGTTCTGATTCTCCTGAGAGGGTGCTTTGAAGACGTTAAAATTAGAGTAGAAATGATGATCCCCATTGTTTCTTCATGATTCATACCCATTCAAACCATAAATATTGTAGATATATTTGAGCATACAGCAATTTAATATAATTTTGTGATTGCTCCAGTAATTTCGACGGATTGCTCCCAACTCAGACATGTTTTAGCCTGTGACCTTTTTACTTTAAACTTTTGAACCCACTGAAATGTAATCATTCATGGTGCCTCATTATACTTCAACATTACTTTGACCCAAGTTACATTGAAATCTGGTCAGCCATTTTTTAAAATTTATTGCATAACGAGCTGCGAGCACAAGATCAGAATTTTTTAGCGCCATGATTTGACCTTTCACTGTTTCACCTTCAAACATGCTAATCATTTTCAGTGCCTCACAGTAGTTATACTTGATGCTAGCTTAACATTAAAAATCTGATAAGCAATTTTAATTGTCGATGGGTCATCAGTTCATGCTGCCCATCTTTCAACGCCGGAGGTTGGCCACCATGTTTCTCCATCTGACTCGATTCTCTTGCAGCTCCCTTTCACTTCCCGCATAAAGACGCTCCTTGTTGAGCCTCCATCTCTTGGATTCAGTCAGTCCATTACTCTCTGCTCTTGCCTCTACTCTTGTTACCCTCAATTAGTGCTTCTAGAAGTGTATTGCCAATTTTCCTGCACTTCCACAAAGTGGCCTATATAGGCTCATAGCACATTTACTATTCGCATCCGAGTATCACACAATAAGATTCTACTCGTCGGAGTTCCAGGCTCTCGATGTAACACCTTGATGTTAGACATTTGCTCTTGCAACTTGATTCTCTATGACTTCCTAAGACACCACATCTCAAATGTATGGTAATGAGCCCAAGTCACACGATTTTAGCGGCCCTTTGACTTTTACCATCTTGACCTTTTCAGCTCCAAAAATCTACTCAGTTTATTGTTGTATCATGGTTCTAACTTGATCTTACTCAAATCCCATCAGGCGTATTCTGAAGATTATGTGAACCAAGGCGAATGCGACAGCGCGACAGACAGCTTAGTAAGCATGTAGTGTACACACACACACACACACACCGACAGACAACCCAAACTTTAAAGACTCAATACAGAAGGCATACTGTAAGAAGCAAACAGCCTCAACATAAAACGTAGAGCAGTTTGACAGCACACCAGTCAATGGGTATTCCTCTGTGGTCCAGATACCACCAATTTGATTTAAAGGAGCCTCTATCACATACTGGCCGGCGAGGTGATGGGCAGCAATTCAGACAACCTATTGAGTGGTTTCAACTCCCAAAATGTACGGTAATCAGTTCATTATGCACAATATATGTAGGGCATACAGTACAGTGACATTTTCTCACGCATCGAGTTCGGGACCCGACAGGGAAAAAAAACAAACAAAAGTTTACTCATTGATATGGCTAGACTACGTATGTAAGTGATAGTTGACATTAGAAGTATATTTCCCTTTTTGTATTTCAAAATAATGTATATATAAAATAGGTCTACTCATAACTAGATTTTGTACCAGGATATGCACCTATGAGCGTGCAAACTAAAAATTGAAAAAAGCTCACTTTCGTCTCTCTACCATGTCCAGTGGCACACCTTGCGCGCCCCTCCAATCACATCCCATCCCCACCGCCAAGTTGGTTCCTGTGTGTCCCCGCTCTCTGAGACGCCGAGTCATGAAAATCTCATTCATACATATTTTTTTGAACTTGACATCTCTGGCTATGAGGCTTTGTGACCTTTAACCTTGTCAACTCCAAAATTATTAAGTTCATTGATCCGTTATAATACAAACTTCACCAAAGTTGACATCACAATCCCACCAGCCATCTTAATTTATCATGATAATGAGCCCAATTCAGACATTTTATATTTAACTCCGGACCAAGACTTTAAGGTAGTACACAAGTTTTTCGTCCTAGTTACATGCAAAATCCCATAGCTGCTTCCTTTAAGCCTGTAGGTAAGGTCCGATTTCGGTAACCGGAGAAACCGTGCTTGTTCGGTCACACGGCCAACGGACAGACTGGACGCCAAAAGCGATGATCGCCCTCAGCTGCGGGGGCCTCTCGATGTTGCATGAGCCCAAACGCCACGCACGCATAAATTAAACATATCTTTTGCATGAACGAGGGGTCTTTCTTTGAATGCGCGCTTACACTTAAATTAGTTAAGAGGACACAAAATATAACATTGTGGAAATCCCCAGCCTTTTAAAAAATATATCAAACTTTTGCTATCTTGACAGTGTATTGTGAATGACACTCCAATAAACACTGGCACGAACACCAGAACTGTTAATTGTTTTGCCCCGGTCACTTGTAAAGAGT
>JZLH01S0603748.1:46889-58973 GCA_001188425.1 Eucidaris tribuloides | reverse complement strand
ATAGCTAGAAACAAAAATATAATATTAAACAGAAAATTATAATCATATAACAAATTTAACCCACTGGCCCCCGGGAACGGGATATGCCAGGTAATCATTCTATCAAATTAACAGAACTTTGGAAGCAACCGGTTAAGTCGCCACGAGTGAAATGCATATTACCACAAAAACCTACACATTTCTTGGAAAACAGTGGTTACTAAATTTGAATTGCATATATTCAATGTTTCCATGTATGTATATTCCACAAACTCAGTAAACAGAACAGATAGAGTCTGTTATTTATGTAATCACTTTACTACTTAACAAAATAATGCTACCCACAAGAGGGTGCACACGTATTTGGACTAACTTTAAACTGTAAAAACACACACATAAACCAGGGAAGTGTTTCCCTGCATAAACAGACAGGATGTAATCACCCACAATGTAAAGATTTAGACACTTATGACCATTATTTATCATTTCAGGTGACAAAATATCTATCCCATCATTTCCATATAAGAAAGTTGTACTCATTGCATATATTTTCAGTTTCCTTAAAAAAAAGAGAAAGTACATGTAGTACAATTCAAATGCATCACATTCAATGTAAGGGCTTCTGCCTTGCATTCTCCCACCATTTTATATCACTTACCATCATAATATCGCACTTTATATTTAAATGCCTTGTACCCTAAATTGTGATTACTGACCTTCAATTCCATGATTTTTGTCCAAACTCTTGGAGGAAACACATTTCGTCGCCCAGCTGGCAGAAGGGCATTAGCAAATGCTTTAAGCAGAAGAGCGTTAACAGCCCGGATGGCAGAAGGTCGTTAACAGTAAATTGCCTTTAATTTGAAAACCATAGGCATTATTCCAAACATTTTCACCTTATGGGCAATTCCGTGAAATACTGGACAAATCACAAATTATATAAATTGCTCTATCTGGAATAATATTAAATTTTAATGGTTTGAATGGGTATGAATCATGAAAGAAACAATGGGGGACATCATTTCGACTCTAAATTTTACATCTTCAACAGCACCCTCTAGGAGAATCAGAACCATACATGAAATACCACATGTGGGACTAGTGTGACTAAATTCAGTTTTATGAAAAACTATCATTTATTCTGCAGTTTTTCCAATGCCAATAGCCTCTTCTCATTGTGTTGAAAGTAATAAAGCCCCACATATGCATACTAAATCTGAAAAAGACATGAATAAACGAGAATTTGTGTGGATGGACAAAATGTAACGTAACTAACCGTAACGTAACTAACCATGTTTTTGTGCTGTTGAGTTAAAAATGAAAAGATTTTTATCAATAAGTTATATATCAAATGACTTAGCAAGATGTCAGAATAGGCATGAGATACCACAATTTGTGTCAGTCGAAAACAAGGTTGAGGAAACTTTGAGGACAAAGAACTAGTCATTTTTTTCCATGTCCTCTTTTCGTAACGTATAACTAACCATGATTAAAGTTCTTGTTTAATACCGCACTGAAACATTCTCATGATTTTGCTTTAGAATGTTGTGAAGTAGGTGCCAGTCTAGAGAATTGACAGTACGCAAACAACAAATTAATATGAACATTTCATGGTAAGAGCCAAATGTTGAGCAAAGTTTGTCATAAAGTGGTAACGTAACTAATCACGGAATTGCCCGCTTATGTTCTGATAGAGAGGATCTAAAAGATCACAAATACTTTGATTTCATGTGAAATAAGCCAATGGTTGTCCTTACGTACAAGCAATTACTGTTAACGCCCTTTTGCTTAGAGCATTGCTGATGACCTTCTGCCAGCCGGACGGTTAACCCTTCTGCTTAGAGCATTTGCTGACGACATTCCGCCAGCGGGTGACGACTTAACCCATTGCAGACAATTTGATTCTGATATAACGTACATTCTCTATAAGACCCCAAGCCCGAATATTTTGTACACTGTACTTAGTCCTCAATGGATTAAAACTGTTTAACAAAATGAAATGGTCACACCCAAGTTATTATGATCAGCAAAGGTTCTTTTATACACTGGAGAATCTAGTCACCGACCACTGCTTTTCTCCAGACAAAAGGCAGCTACATTTGAGAGAGTATGTTCAGTCAATTTGATAAAAGTTTTCCCCAATATGGAGTGAACTATTTCATCTGGCAACAAAGTTAACTGTATTGATATGCAAAACAGAAAATGAAATCATGTAAATAGGAAAATGTTCATAAAATATTTACCCCAAATCTGAAATTTTTACAAAACCTTCTCATTTTGGAATCATGATTATATGCTTACTTCAACGCAGAGGCAAGCTTTGTGTCCTGACCTAGTACTTGCATGTATCAACCTGGTGTGAAAACAAATACTAATGAATGTGAAAGAAACCCGGGTGGGGGGGGGGTACTCAGATTTGTTCTGACGGGGGTGTGCCACTGAAGACGAAAAACGACCCGCCTTTTTTAAGGATCATTTTGATGAAAATGGTACCTATTATTAAGGTTTTTTTATTAAGAAAAATGACATTTTTTGCATTTTAGCGATGAAAATAGGCGAAAATATCTAGTGTAAATCGTAAAAATTTGAAAATCATGAACCATGTTTAAGGATTTTCCCCCAAAACCATAACCCATGTTAAGGATTTTTTGGCGAAAAATTCACATGCTATTACAGCGGCACACTCCCATTTACCTTACTCGGCAAGTACCCCCCTCCCCCCCCCCCCCGGGAACCGAAACCAACTTCCNTTAAAAAAAAATTAGTCTTAATCTCTGTGAGAATTCACCTTGGTAACTAACACTGGGGTTTTTTTCCGAAACAAAACATTATTCCTACGTAAAGCTTATACACTGTCCACATAAAAGCAAAAAAATGTCAGTCTTGTGGGCTCAGAAAATGACACATTCTTACAATTCATCACCTGAATTATGAATCTTCAGCTGCACATCAATTTGGATGAAAAACTGTAGGTAGTAGTACTCATTTGCAAAATGGGTCAAAGCAGCATGAACTTTCCTGAAACTTAGCCTGAAGTTAGAATATAGTTATAGTAACATGTGTGAACATCAAATTAAAATATTTATGTTATCATCCTCTCAATCAACCACCACCTCACCTTATTTGAAGTAAATTATCGGTTAAGGGATAAAGCTTTTAGAAAATTATTTTAAAACTTCAAAAGCTGTGATTTATCTCATGAATGGCATTCTCATTGGTAAAGTTATGTTTGTGTATAACTTACTGTGAAATAAACACAAGTGTACTGATAAACATTTTCATAAATAACATTTTTTTTTAAATGATTGAGAACATTTGATTGTTTTTAGCAAAAACATATTATCTGCAATATCTAAAAAAATCTTGGCAAGGAAATTAATAAATGCCTCATTAACATATTACTGTCCAATTACATTATAGTCTGAAATCATTACTTAGAGTCCAGTTTCAAAAATTTAAATTATACTGGTTTTAACAAGTTTACTGTAATGATAGTCCAAAGAAAGAAAACAGGGCAACAGATGTACATAAAGCTCTGATAATAAAATTTACCAACAATGAAACAAACACAAACAGTTGAAGCAAAACAGGAATCAAAATATCAAATATTTGCAATCTGGAAAGAATAACTAAATAATTCTCTGGTTTATGTTCAATTAAAAATATATGTGCGGAATTCCGCACATTCCAAGTGTTACTGTTTGAAAACAAATTGTCCTGTGTCGGGATTTCTCGTTGCCTGTCTCCACGGCAACACGGACCCGCTCATTGCTACATACACACCATTGGTCATCAAACACTGCAGCGCCCCCATGGCCATTCCCACGTTGAAACTCGCGTCCGAGTCGCGAAACTTCTCGGGGAGGAAAGCACCGGTCAGGACGACCCTCTTTGGCAAATTCTGATGGCCCAGGAATGCGGCTGTGTCCAGAAGTGTGTCGGTACCGTGGGTGATCAGTATGTGTCGTTCACTCGCATCATTGCAAACCGTGAGCAGTTTTAATCTGAATAGGCAAGGATAATACTGCAAACATCAGTTGCACAATAATTATGATTACTTGCACACCAACAAAAGGGCTCATTAATAATGAGCCAAATGTGAATACATGTATTTGAGCTTGATATAGATCTCTCAAGATACTGTGGAGCATAGTGTGGTGCATCTGGACTTCTATAGCCCTAACCCCTGGACAATTACAACCCGAAAAATTACCCCCAGATGATTACCCCTAAGGACTGTTATCACCCATACAAATACCACCTGGACAACACTCACCAGACAAATACCAACTGGAAAACACCCACCAAACAATTACCCCTCCCCCCTCCATAAAGAAATCTACCCTCCTCCCTCAGAGAACTAAAACCCCGACAACTACCATCACTCTGACAATTATGCCTTAGGACAGCTTTCCCTGGATAATTATCCTAGGGATAATTGTTTGGTAGTTGCCCACGTTTGTAGGTGGCTGTAGTTTTCGTAATTGTCCTGGTGGTAGTTTTCCAGGGGGGGGGGGGAAGGGGGTCCACTCAAAGGAGATGCCCTGCTTTTAAAGGCAGTGCATCTCATGAGTATGCCTACAAATTGTGTTAATACATTGGTGTATATGGAAGAAAATACCATAAGAACCTTTAGCTATGTATAGATTTTTAGATTTTCAATTGACCCCTTAAAGGCAGTGGATCTCATTTGCAAACGTCCCCGCAGACCAGAAAAAGATAACCCATTCCCTTAGGCAATTGATGAAGGGCATGTGTGTGAAATCTGGAAGTCAGTAATTACCTAGAATTTCCAAAATGTGAAAGAAAAACAATAGCCGTTCAGTGTACGTTCTATGGTAGGAATTTTTTCCTCGCAAGAAAAAAATTCAAATCACAGAGAGAGATAATTCCGCACGATTCCAAGTGTTACTGTTTCAAGACAAATTTCCGGTCGGTGTTCCTGTTGCCCTGTCTCCGACGGC
The DNA here is from genome assembly GCA_001188425.1 of Eucidaris tribuloides. NCBI lineage: Eukaryota > Metazoa > Echinodermata > Echinoidea > Cidaroida > Cidaridae > Eucidaris > Eucidaris tribuloides. The sequence continues at coordinate 54,030 of JZLH01S0603748.1, read as the reverse complement.
CACAGACCCGGCTCATTTGCTACGGTACACACCATTGGTCTCGAAACACTGCAGCGCCCCCACTTGCATTCCCACATTGCAAGCTCCGCAGTTCCAGTCGCGATAACTTCTCGGGCGGAGGCAAATAGCAGCCAGTCAGACGACCTCTATTGCAGTTGATGGCCATGAATCGGCGGTGTCAGCGAAGTGTGTCGTGCATGTGTGTTCAGTATGTGTCGTTCACCGCGCGCCAATGGACATCGGTTGCACCGCGATTTTCTGTGACAATTCGTAATACGCTCGAATATACAAGTACAACATTCGAGTGATATACACTTTAGTCGACTCTCATTAGGTAGAACCTCCAGTGACACTTGGAGAGAGTAACAAAAATGTCTTTAGAACAACTGGACTGAAAGAATATACACAGAAGGATCGTCCCTGGCTGGCAGCGGCGCGCCGCGCGCGCTCGCATCCCCCGCCATCCGAAAATATTGGGGGGGGGGGAACACAAGACTCGTCTTGGCCGGCCACCCAGAGTCGCCACCCAAATAATTTACAAGCCACTTGAAAAATTCATAATATGTCAACTGTACCTATGTTTTATTAACAAGCATTGAAAGCAATATACTAAGAATATACGAGCGCGGGCAGGCGGGTGGGGGTGTCGCCCCCATCTGAAAACTATTGCGGGGGGGGGGAAAAACGACAGTTGGCGCACGAGAGGCCACACCAATATTTAAACAACTTGAAAAAATTCATAATGAATGTAAATGATGTTTTAAAAGCATTGAAAGGCACTATAAACAACACCATCAAAACATGGCAAAAAAAGCCCGCACTCTTAAAGGCCCACAAGTTAGTTTTGGGGATTTTTTGTTATTTGAAAGCTTTATGCCCCAAGTCAATAACCATTGGCAATAATAAGATTCTGAATGTCTGTAGTTTTTTTTAAATTAATTATGAAAATTCCCCGTGGACCCCCAAATTTTACACTATAGCATCTACAGGGTTAAAAAGGATTTAAGGTTACATGTGTTATACCTCATCTGAAAGAGCGCAGACTCGGCTCTTTCAGATTGAGGTATAACTCATAAAATTTTTTTTGTCTTTGGTTTTTTTTAATTAATTAATGAAAATGTTGGGGGGAGGGGATCGCCGCAAAGCGTGTTGTTAGTGACGCATATTTTACATTACTACATCAAAGGGTTAAAGATGCTATATGAGCTTAATACCTCATCTGAAAGAGCTGCGTCTGGCTCTTTCAAGGACGTGAGGTATAACACATGTAACCTTAAAGCGCTTTTTAACCTTTAGATGCTATAAATGGAAACCGTTGGGGGTGGGGGTGGGGGGACCCAGGGATCGCTCTAACTTTTTTTTCTGGTGCGCAGCGGGCCACCTGAGTATGATTTTCATCCAATTTCAGGTGGCCAAACATGTTGGCAGTTCAAATAAAATGGATTTAAACATTAATTGAACGTCCCTGGAGCATTTGAATATAATTATACTCCATGTTCTCCCAAAGCTACGATCGTGGAGAGTATTCCTTATGGCCAGCCGGCCACTTAATAATGGCTTATTTTTCGATTTTCAGTTGGCGGCGACAGGATTTTTAGTGGCAAATGGCAGCCCAGCGCCACCGCTAATTTCGAGCCCTGGGTACCCATTGTATACATTGTTTGTACCAATGTGTGTACATTGACTTTAAGAAATAACCCTTAACGCGATTTCAACAAGTTGTCAAGGCAACGCCTAAACACAGATTTTACACAAAGAACAAGCAGCCAAAGCAAGGATTTTTCCCCAGGTATACCCAAACCTGGGGATTTACACGAACAAAGCCACCAAAGAAGGATTTTTTTCGCCTGGTATCTATACGCCTGAACGTGGATTTTAAACGAACAAAGCACTCAAGTGGCGGATTCATGCCCAAAAATACCCCCTAATTCGCCCGCAAATTGGACCAAAATTAGAGATTATTGATATTTAGCTTTTAAAACTACCCTAGATTCTGCATTTTCGTGTACATCCACTGGTTTAGACATGTAAACAGTTGGGTGCCCCCCCAACAGGCCAGGGGCGGGGGCAATCCTAGGGGGACGGGGACATGTCCCCCCACGAATTTTTGAAAGGTGGGGGACAGAATATTCAAATGTCCCCCAACGAATTATTAAGATAATGTGTGCATCAACTATCTAAATTTTAATAGTCCTGTGGTTTTTTTTATTCTTCAGCACACTATACTTCACTTTTCCGTATCAATAGTCCCGAATATTTTTGCAATTGGCTGGTAATAAAATGTCAATTTTCCGCGCGCCCTCCGCGCTGCAAATTTCGCAATATAGGAAAACTATTTTTCGCGGTGAAGCGGCCGAATAGCATGTGTGCATATACTAAAATTTTTATAGTCTGTGGTTGTTTTTTCTTCACACACCTACACATTTATTTTTCCGTATCATATAGTCCCAACTATATTTTCATTGGCCTGGTAAAGAACAAGCAAATTTTCGGCAGCGTCCCCACGCAAAATTGCCTTATAGGATAACTATTTTCACGCGCAAGCGCCGGCAAATTTAAACATTGTGCTAAATAGTTTTTAATTGGTTTTTGTAGTGCCTTGCGCTAGGTTTTTAAACATATTCTTGCATTACTTTGTAAGAATTTTTCACAACGTTGTCATTTTTTTTGGGGGGGGGGGGGGGCAAAAGCCAAGAAGTATCAAAAATTTTCGGCGGCCGTCCGCCGCGCAAATTTACAGTAATATCATGTACATGTATAGGAATTTATTCGTGAAGTGCGCCAAAAAGGAAACATCGTATCAGTTTGTAGTAGCACCGTATACTGTTCGTTTAAACATATTTTTCCAACTTGGTCACTTTCTCTTCTTTTTTTTTTTTTTTGGGGGGGGGGACAATATAATTTTGCCCCAATTATATTAGCGGTGGTAATGTCAAATTTTCTGGCGGCGCTCCGCGCGGCAAATTACAAATGTATGGCATCAGAGCAAGAGCGCGCCCGCAAAATTTTGGGATTTGTACGGCTTACGCTGTATTTTAACACATATATTCAATTTTTTTCAATTGTCAGGTTTGGGGGAGGGCGACAAACCATATGGATGCCCCAATATTTTCATTGGCACGGTAGTAAAATGTCAAAATTTCCGGGCCGCTCCGCGCGAAAATAAATGTACATCCTAGAATGCCAAATGATTATTGTTTTACGTTATGGTTTGTGTAGTGCTTTGCGGCTACTTTTAAACATATTCTTGCATTACTGTAAGAAATTTTTCAATTTGTATTTTTTTTGGGGGGGGGGCAAAAGAATGAAGTACTCAAAATTTCCGGCTGCGCGATCCAGTCCGGTTCCGGCGCGTAAATTGCAAGTAATCAAATATCCTGCATATTTTTCACAAAGCCACTTGCACACAATACATCTGAAACAGAGCGGTGATCTTCCTCCGCTCGTCCTCAAAAAAAAGTTTTTGACGTTAAAATATTATCAATAAACTGAAGTAATCTTAACAAACACGTTGAATATTGATAGAAATCAGATATACAAATTTTAAAATATGTATTTACGATGCCCAGAAACCCGTCTTTTCATGGCGTATTTTCAAAAAAGTTCCTAGCCAGTGGAGGAGTATCCAGCCTCCCAACGCCTCCCCTCTGGCGGTGATTATGTCTCCTCGGCAACAACACAATTACAGTTTTTGCACAAATTGTCTGTAATGCTTTTTGAAACCTGACTACAATCCCTAACAATTTCAATAAAAGTATAAACCTTTAAAATATCGTATTTACCATGTATTTACTACTGCCTATACTTTTTTTCAAGTTCTACCTCCCAGCACCCTCCCCGCTCAATTGATTCGCTCCGGTCGCAAGTATGACTAAACACCCAATCCTAATCTTGCTAAAATATACCAGTGAAATATGTATTTACCTATGCTAGAACATGTCTTTCTATCATACTTCAAACGGTTCGCGTGCGAGGGGGTATCACCCTCCCTCGCAAGATTGATCCTTAATTTAGTTTCATATATTGCCTGTATATATCCTTTGCGAAAACTGTTTTACAATTCCTAATAATCTTTATTAAAGTATAATCGTTTAAAATATGTATTCAACCTACCGCATAGAATCACGTTTTTTGTGGCGTATTTTTCAAAAGTCCCGCGTTGGGAGGGGGTACCACTCGCGCACCGCCCACCTCATACTCTTCAAATGGTCTAGTGACGCCCCTGGCCTAGAGTCGTGAACTTTAGGGGGCTTTAATCTCCTGTATCCCCGACAAGACTTATCATTATGTTTAAAAATGAGCTGCTATAACAGTGCAACAGTGCTACGAATTTTGGCAATGAAGGCAGTTTTATAATTGTTATTGGGACTGTCCCATTTAAAAAAACACAATGTGTCATCAGAGTGGTCAAAATTAGGCTCCTAGAACCCCGCCCGGGCTTTGCCCCGGGAACTCACCAGGGGCCCTACGAGCGGGCCCCTGGACGCCCGACCCGCAATAAGCAATATTTTCGCGGTGCCCGCCTGTGATGTCCCCCCCCCTCCACATTTGAAATGGATTTGCGCGCGGAGAGGAGGTATGTTTCGGAATTGAAGGGGGGAACAAAGCGAAAAAATTGGGCCGCCGCCAAATTGTAATACAGAGTTTTTTCGCGGCAAAGCGCGCATAAACATTGACAAATTTGTATGGGTTTTAAACCACATATTTGCAATTATGAATTATTTCAAGTTGTCTAAATTATTGGGGTGGGAGGGGAAATCGATATGTTTGCCCCGCAATATTTCATTGGGGAGGCGATCCCCCCCCCCCAGCAACGGCGTTGCCTACTACAAATCATATTGCAAATTTGACCTGGTCAGAAGTGCTCTCAATGTTGGATACGCCAAGGTTTAATATAATTGTTGAGCCGCATTACATAAAAAAAAAAAAATGTGTCGGCAGAGCGCCAAAATAGCGTTCCTTAACAGGTGAAGAATTCGTCATATATTGCAAATTTGATCCTGCAGAAGTCTCTAATGATTTGGGTAGACCGGAGCGTGTTTTAATAATTTTAGACTGGCCCATTACATAAAAAAGAAAAAAATGTGTCGAGACAAGCGTCAAAATAGGTCCTTAAACAGGTAGAATTCGTATAATTGCAAATTTTGACCTGCAAAGTGTCTATAATTTGGTAGACGGAGCGGTTTTTTAATAATTGTTGACTGCCCATTACATAAAAAAGAAAAAATGGTGGGCGCGAGCGTCAAATAGGTCCTTAAACAGGTAGAATTCGTCATATTGCAATTGACCTGCAGAGGTGGCTCGTAATTTGGTAGACGAGAGCGGTTTGTTAATATAATTGTTGATCTGCCCGTTAATAAAAAAAGAAAAAAATGCGTCGGCAGACTGGTCAAAATAGTTCCTGTAAACAGGAGAATTCGTCATTGGCAAATTTTGGACCTGCAGAGTGCTCGTAATTTGTAGCGACGGAGCGGTTTTTTTAATAATTGTTGACCGTGCCGGCATTAATAAAAAGAAAAAAATGTGTCATCAGATGTCCAAAATGGACCCTAGAACCCGCCGCCGGGCTTGCTCCCGGGACCTAGCCAGGGCCTCTCGGCGGGGCCTGGACCCCACCCAAATAAGCAATATTTCAGAGTGCTCCGCCTGTTGATGTCCCTCGCCCCCCCACTATTGAAATGGATTTGCGCCGGGGAGCTGCTACAGCAGGGGCTCCATCTATGTTTTCGGATTGACAGGGGGGGAACAAAAGCGAAAAATTGGGCGCGGCCAAATTGTAATACCAGGATTTTTTCGGCGCAAAGCGCGCATCAACACATTGACAAATTGCTATGCTTTTAACCACATATTTTGCAATTATAATTTTCTTCAAGTTGTCTAAAATTATTGGGGTGGATGGGGAAATCGATATTGTTGTTCCCAATATTGTCATTGGAGGGCGACGCCCCGGCACCCCCCCCAGCGCCCCCCGAGCAACGCGTTTGCCTACTGACAAATTCATATTGCAAATTTGGACCTGCAGAAAGTGCTACTAATTTGGTAGACGGCGCGGTTTTTAATATTGTTGACTGCCCATTACATAAAAACAGAAAAAAATTTGTCGCAGAGGCGTCAATATAGGTTCCTTAAACAAGCGTGAGAAGTTCCAATTGCAAATTTTGGACCTGCAGAAGTCTTAATTGGTAGAACGGAGCGGTTATTTAATAATTGTTGACTGCCCATTACAAAATAAAAAAAAGAAAAAAAAAATGGTGTCGGCGACGCGCAAATAGGTTCTTAAACAGTAGAATTCGTGCATATTGCAAATTTTGACAACCTGGCAAAGGCCTAATTGGAGAGACCGGAGCGTTTTAATATTGTTGACTGCCCATGTACATAAAAAAGAAAAAAATGTGTCGGCAGAGAGCGTCAAAATAGGTTCCTTAAACAGGTAGATATTCGTCAATCTGCAAATTTTGGGACCTGCAGAGTGCTCTACATTTGTAGACCGGAGCGTTTTTTAATATTGTACTGCCCATTTACATAAAAAAGAAATAAAAGTGTCGGCAACGAGCGTCAAAATAGGTTCTAAAACAGGTAAGAACTTCAGTCATATGCAAATTTGGCACCCTGCAGAGGTGCCTCTAATTTGGTAACGGAGCGGTTTTAATAGTTGACTGCGCCTACATAAAAAAGAAAAAATGTGTCGCAGAGCGTCAAATAAGGTTCCTTAAGCAGGTAGAATCGTCAGCTTCAGGGGCTCCGCACCACGACCCCGCCCGGGGCTTTGCCCCGGGACCCCCACCAGGGCCCTAAGGCGGGCCCCTGGACACCACCCCAAATGAACGAGAATATTCTCGCTCCCAGAAATTTATCCGCCCCACGTTTCAAAATGGATTTGCGCCCCATCGGCCACGCAGCCTAGATTTCAGGTGGGGGTGAGTGAAAGTGGATCTTTATATACCTGTCCTCATCAGTGATCTGTGGCTGTCTTTCTGACACACAGTCTCATATCTGACTCTCACAGGGACACCATGCTGCTCCAGGATGCAACGAGCAGCACCTCTGACCATCTCGAAGGCATAGCCACCCTTCCTTTGGGGTAGTCCTTGTCTATTGTACCTGCAGAAATTTAAACACAGAGGTTATACATCCAAGGTGA
>JZLH01S0603731.1:15057-25334 GCA_001188425.1 Eucidaris tribuloides | reverse complement strand
CTTCCACTGTGAGTGTTCAGCAACGCAGGAGAAACGCAAGCGTGATTAATATATCGTAAGCAAGCAATGAGGTCCAGATGTTGAACACATCGAGATAACACAGATCTTAATTCCGATACCCTGGCTTGTGAAGGTTCAACCGAAGTCAATGTTATGTGTAGTGTAGGAGTTGGGTTTACACATAGCTATTTGATGAGTTATCCTAGTGCAGGTATTACATGACTCGTTGGACATATCAATCGAGCAAGGTGAATGAATATTACAAGACAAGAACATATACCATTGCAGCAAATGTTATAAACAATCGACGCAGATCAAGTACATTGGCCTTCGTGGTTTGACATTGATTGAAATCAATTTACAAAACGTGTTAACATATGAAATAATTATATGAGTTCCATGTTGTTTCTAAAATCGAGAGCACTGTAGTAATAACGTAGTAGTAGTGGTAGTTACAGTTGTAGTAAACGTCAGAGTGTAGCAGCAGTGGTGGTCGTAATACTGGTAGTAGTGGTGGTAGAAGTGGTAGTAGTCGTAGCAGTAGTACTAGTTATCAGCAACGGTGTTAGCGATAGTTTTCTGAAAACAAAATGTAGAAGTAAACGAAAGAGAAGAAGAAAGAGAAGAAGAAATAGAGGAAGAAAAAGAAGAAGAAGGAGGAAGAAGAGGGAAAAATAAGAGGAAGAAGAAGATGTTAAGAAAAAAGAAGAAAGGAGATGACCATGATGATAAATGAGAAAAAAAGAAGAACGAAAAATGCAACGGAGAAGATGGAAAGAGAAGAAGAAAAAGGATGAAGAAGGAAGAAGAAGAAATAAAAGTAATAGCAATAATTGTAGTTATAACAGTAGAAGACAGTTATAGCAACAAGTAGTGTAATTATCAAAGATGCATATCTCGTTTCAGCCACTCAGAGTCAGAAACATAACTATGTCTTAACAGAATAACCCCAGATGGAATATGAATCCAATACATGATATATACTTCAGAGAAAAACGCGGCGGCAAGTAGGAGTTATTTTTTGATATATGGCTCACTTAAGCGTGACGGGCGATATCAGTTTGGCATGTGTTTATTTAAATGGTTTGTAATAGGTTGAGAAGGTCGAAGTCGTTTATTGATGCACTCTCCCAGTCATGTCGTCGACCTGTCATTGTGATGATGAATGATATCGGGATCTGAGGAAAAAAAACAACATATGTCTGTCCATGATGTCGTAAATTCATATCATAGTGGAACGGTAACAATATCTATGACATTGCCCATACACATTGTGAGTTAGTAAGAGGAAAGAGAAGGGGAGAAGAAATAAAGCACCTGTAATCTTATGAAGATGTGAAAAGATGATGTTAAAATTTATGAAGCATATGTGACCCGTCACCACGATACCCTGATAAAGTCGCACGTCTTATGAAACATAAACATTGACAGAAAAATACTTCGGGTGAAAAATATGAATATCCAAATGTTTGCAACATGTGAATGTCATTTATCTTTTCATTTTTAAGGATACTTTACTTTCTTACTTTGGGGTGTGCCACTTATTGTAGTAACAGGTCGCATATATATATATGTGTTCAAAATAAGTAGTCATGGTGTATATCTCATTTCCTGTATGCTGATGGGAGAACGATGTACATGCGTGCGGGCACTTGTGTATGTATGTATGTATGTATGTGTGTGTGTGTGTGTGCACGCGCGCGTATGTGTATGTACGTGTGTATGTGTGCGCGCGTATGCGTGTGTATGCATGTGTGGGTAAATGTATTTTATGTACGTGTGTATATTTTGTAGGTATGTGCGTATGTGTCTTGTTATATAAGGCGTTATGAGCTAAAAGACCAATAAAATACGAGGCATACATTTTGATGGCTTACATTCCGACAGTCTTGTAGTTTAAAAGAGTATGTTAATACAAAAATGTATCCCATCGATGTATGGGACTGATGTGTATTATACATACATCATTACCTATTAGAAGGCTTATACAGTTACGAAGATGTAATTGGTCCACAGCTCGTCACATGATACAGTTTGCGAGGACCATAAATGTTATATTTTCCCAACTGGTGAAGTGAATATATTTTTCGAATGTCTAACGCCCTCTTATGTTTGTGTGTGTGTGTATTTTTGTGTATGTTTGTCTCTGTGTGTGTGTGTGCGTGTGTGTGTGTGTGTGTTGTGTGTGTGTGTGTGTGTGTGTGTGTGTGTGTGTCTGTCTGTCTGTCTGTCTGTGGTTGAATTGATTTTCTAAATGTAGACTTGTATGGAGATGCTTCTCCTTTTCCTGGAGCCTAAGATGTTCCCGTTCTAGAAAACAACTGGCTGAAATATGAATGTTTACTTTTAATATAGGTTCCACCACTTTTGTTATGTTAATGATAGTTATTTTAAATATGAATTATTATATTTTATATGTCTGTTGATAATGAACAATGTGAAAAATGAAATTGATGTAGTGCTATGATAATGTAAATGTGTATGAATTTGTTCATGTATGTATTGTTTTACATGAATTTCTTGATACAAAAGTGGAAGAAATAAATTCAAATCAAATCAATGTTTATTTGTTGTCGTTAAGGTAAATTGTACCACTATAAAAGGGATTTTATCGTGTAAAAATCCCTACAAATACGTACACGCATAAACAAATGCAGGCACATGTCCAAACCCTTGTTCCGCTGCACATACATGCATGTAGCAACACGCCTTAACATGAACACAGACACTACTCCTTCTCCCCCTCATGCTTAAATCGTAATCACATAATTAAACAGTATTTAAAAGGGTAAACAAAGCCATTTCTCATAGGCGTAATACATAATGTGAAACGAGTAATTCTATGAATTCGATGAGAAAATAGTATCCCGACCGAATATGAATGGCGTCTTGTGTGTGTGTGTGGGGGGGGGGGGATGCTTATTATGCAGTATGTAAAGCAAGCAACATTCCAGTGCTGCACAATTTCACACAATATTTTGAAGTAATATGTATGTTGGGGAGAGCTTCTACGACAGGCTGCCGTTATGTACGATTGGGTTACGAATACATCTATAGCCATTTTGCCCTGCGTATACAATACCATCCATGCATCACTAGCATGGGCACTTCCTTCAGTGTATGAGGTATACATGTTGTTAGCATCTCAGAGCTCCGAGGGGCCTGCGAGTTGTTATTGAATACATTTACGTTCATATCGCGAGCCCGTTCCCCTTGTGCATATACATTGACGTTATAATATATTTGATTGAATTTAATTTGTTAGCAGAATGAACAAAGTGGATGCGTCTTTGCGGCATCGAAAAAAATGTACATTTAGTAAACTAAACATGCAACATCGTGGTAAATCACAATGCAGTGAATAGGAAATTGTAGAGAGACCTAGGCAGACCACAACTATCTTTATGGATCATCTAAATGTATTAAAGATGAATGACGATAACAAGAAGATGAGGGTGCCCTGGGAATTTCCCAATAGATAATTCATATTCACCAAGAAATAGGAGTAGATTTTTTTTTTATTGAGCGGAATTGTAACATGTTCCTGTTTACTTAAAAAGATGTGTATTTTCGTATAGATATATCAAATAAATAAATACATAAAAACATATAATAATAAGTAAATAGATAGATAAATAAATAAATGAATAAATAAATAACTAAATAAATAAATAAATAAATAAACAATAATTTAAATGCATGCATAATATTTACATTTAGGTATAACTAGATGGAACAGAATTTATTTTGTCCGTGTAATAGTTTGGTGAAATTCAACCATGTATTAAAATCTACAATGGATATTTTATCTCCCCCCTTCAAAAAAAAAAATATATATATTATACATATATATATATATATATATATATATTATATATAGTATATAATATATATATATATATATATATATATATATATATATTATATATATATATATATATATATATATATATATATACTTGTCTATATGTAGTTTGGCTCATATGTGTTACTTTATTTAGAAAACAGGATATGATATACAACTTTTTTGGCACTGCAAGCGATCACACGCAATATTGAAAAACAAAACCGTGATAAGATGAGATAGTAGTGTAAATAATATTTTTTCCGAAGACTACTGAAACTCATGCAGGGTTTTGTTTTCGACCAAAATTGGAAAACATGCTGAAGTGACCCGCACGTATGCAGAACACCATACACATACAAACATACAAACATACACATAGACACACAGACAGGCAGGACACACATAACGCACACAACACACACACACACACATCACACACACACACACACACCACACACACACACACACACACACCACACACAACACACACCACACACACACAACACACACACCATACACACACACGCACGCACGCACACACACACACACACACACACACACACCACACACACACACCACACACACACACACACAACACACACACACACACACAATGCAACCGCACTCAACATATAATAGCCACAGTCATCAACTTTGGGTCTTTCATTTACTCATATTAATACATTAGGTATATTTTTTTTGGCAATACTATATATAAATATCAACAAATATAATGTGTAATGTAAAATTTTATACATCTAATTTTACAAATAAAAAATAAAAAAATGTGTAAATTCATTACGTGAAACATGTATGATCATCACCCTGATCACTGATTTAATCGAGAAATCGGAAAATTTGATTTTTATTCAATCTAATTCAGTTGAAACTACCTAAGATAATCCACATTAAGTTTTAAGTACAGTATACACTCACAACAACGGAGGGAAAGAATACGATAGATACACGCACAACGTTGCTTTGTAACCTTCCATATTCGATAGGTATTTAAATCTTCGACTTTACATGTACATCCTATTTGAAGGACAAGTATATATAGCGATGAAGTATCTTGCTAAAGGACCACAAACGCTCATAACTTGGCATTCGAACCAGAATCTCACGAATTAGAAGCCAAGACTTATCCACTAAGCCATGATTCTTCCCAAGCCCCAGAACGGCGATAGTTGAGCGGAACCTTTGGGCAATACATCCGTGTGGTTTGCGGAAGCGAATTATTGTAGATTGAATAATTGAAACTGGCCCAAATGTCATAATCATAGTTGAACGGTGTAGGGTTTGCTACGTAATGTGTCTGTTCTGATCGTACAATAGTCTGGCTGCCAGACATTTTCATGACAAATCTGCTGGAAACAGAAATTCCGCTGACCATCACGTACTAGACCAAACACCCAAAGTAGTGAAGTTTGACCCGACTGCACATCGAGCTGACCCTAAATCAGCTTCGCTGGGGTGAATGAACTCTACCGCCGCAAGTGTGGTCACACTACGCCAGGGTCTGGAGTCCAGACTAATTGCAGGCACAAATTTATGAACGAGTTAAAGGGAACACGTGCTATGAGATATTGGGAATTGGATAACGGCTATGTACACATTGTTATGTACGAAATGAATACAAAATTATCAACGCCTATTTATTTTTTTCAAGACTCAAGTTCAATATGATATGATACTACTAGTTCGACATGTGCGAGCTCAGTCCGTCTGCTTTCACATAGTCACACCAATTAAATAGAGCACTTGATCTATTGCGGGTTCAACGCCACTTTTAACTCGGCCACCTTAATAATATGATATTATCACTGAATGATATGGAGCAGATATGTTTTTGTACGATGAGTTCCTTCTGAAACCACGACCGCAGCCTCGTTTGTTACGGATGACCTAAAGTGGGATACTAGAAAATTCTTTCAACTGAACACAGTAGTCCCTTATATATCAAAAATGAAGCATTTTTCACAAAAGTGTAACATAAAGGGAGACAACACTCTTATAACTCACATGCTATGTCAACATTTAAAATTGCCGAGGATTGGCCACACTTCTTAATGTTGCATTTAAGCTTCTCACCAGCTGTATAAATGCTTAATCCAACATATTTAAATGCTTAAATGCATGATTTGGAAAGTGTGGTCACTCCTCGGCGGCGATTTTAAATCTTGAAATAACATGTTCGTTTTTTTAGAGTGAACGAGGAAACATAGTAGGTAAACAACAAAAACAATGTCTGTAAGCGTCATGTATACAACAAAACGTGCCCTTGTCATGCTTGTTTGCAGGCAGGTGAGGACGTTGTTGTATGAGGACGGGGCCTACACAATGATATGAGATGTATAGTGTATTAACATATTTCCAATTAGTAATGTCTTGGAAAAGATAATATAATTGTTTGAATTGGATAAAGAAATGCTTCTGTAACTGCAGGTTTTGCCTTTGCGATGTGCACGGCGGCTTATGTTTGTGTGGTTTGCAAATTGGCATTCACATTTAAGATCTACAAGTTAAATCATGCTCCTTTTATTGTGATAATACCTTGTTGAAATATTAACCGCTCCAAAGAAACAGGCAACTATATCGGTTATTCCCAGGTGGTGCCTCTAAACCTTGAAACATAGTTTGTTCGTCTCTTCTCGCCTTTGCAGGTTTTTCGCCTACTTGGTTCAATATTTCCCCTTTTTATTCATTATTTGCCGTTGCCTTTAGGCCCTGCTCTCGTCTACATGAATTCAAAGTACCGTCTGGCTGATAAAAATACACTTTAATCGCTCCCACTGTACGACATCGTCTATGCACGCAATCCTGTATATTCACTCAATTCGCCCACTTTGTTTGTTGTATACTTGTTTTGAATTTGATCGTAAGCTCTAGTCAAGCTTAAAGACACAATTTACCACAATAGAGGTTCAATTAAAAAAGCCAACCTTGATACTGAACTATAGGCTATAGTGCTAATTAACAGAGCACATTTCTCATGGACTTTTGATTCTTTTAAAGCCTTAAATGGTTATTTGTAGAAGGATTTTTTTTCATGTCTTCGTTTTTTGGACCTTGACAAAGAAACATAGAGTATGAGAAATTATGCAGCTAAGATTGATTGAACTTGAACATTGACTATTTTTCCTTTAAATTTAAAGGGTGAGAAAATTGATGTATGGTGTGCACAATTATCATTACACACTGCAAAAACTGAAATATAAAATTTGACTCCGCTGGTGCACACTGTGGTGTTGCAAATATAAGATCCCGAGATGGTGTTTGAAGAAATTCTTTTGGTGTTTAAATAATACACAGAAAGTTGAAATTCATCACGTCAGGTACTTATTATTGGGAAACACCATTGATGTCAAATTAAACACAGCATTGATATGTAATCACAATCACACTGTGTTATGTCTGGTGTGTTTATCAACCGCGAATGAAAATAATGAACAGACAAGTAAACAAACACCCACACAAATGCACGTGTGAAGCGGCAATTATCTAGGATTGTATTGATACGGATGAAAAATACGTAATTACTTTTGGGTATCAGAATATATACGTCATAGAGGAGAAAACACGAATGAAATTACAGAAAAAAAGGTGACAAATGCATATCTTTCGCGTATAACAGATCCCATATTCTCAGCACATTTGCCGGAAAGTGGGTAACACTCAACAACCAAATTCACTTGCAGAGACCCTTGCTAGTTACAAACATGTTCCAAAAATGACCTTTCATACACCCGTCCCACTGCAGCTGCGAGTGGCACATTTTCGATATTCCTTTAACGGAAATCAGAAGCCGCGAGAAGCGCTGTGGTCTGGCATTCGATTCGAAATCGCAGATGGTGTAGCAGAGACGTGAATATGTTCTGAAGTGACCAGCTATCGAGTACCTTGCATTAAGAAGATGTCAGCATAGGTAAATATTCACACAACCTCGTCTCCCACACTTCCACAATCATCACACGAGTGCATTCGTAGTGATTTGTAGCCTTTGCTCCAGTCGCAGTTTTTTTGGTGAAGATCGGCTATCCAGAAAATGCAAATGAACCTTTATTTTGCAGTTTAGCATTGTAAATGCATTCTGGGAAATGTTGATTTGGTAGACAAATGGTACACCCAAGATTCAAGTAAGACATTACTGATCCAATAAAACCCAGCTTTGAGGCATGCGGTTCAAAGTCTTCTCAGTGTTTAATTTCATTCTGCATAATATAAGCAGATGAGTCTATATATTGAAAATACGGGTTTTTCTCCTTTTTTTCAAAGAAAATAAATCAGAATATTTATCAATACTCCTAATTCATTTATTTCTCCATTTTCTTGAATATCTACAGTGGAAACAGGAACCATCTTTTAAAATGTCTCACAAAATCCATAATTTCACGTAATACTTGCCGTGATTCACCTCAACATTAACTTCTGGTCACCTCACCCAATCACCCATCCAGCACGCTTAAGACATCACGGTTGGTCTAATCAATTGGTGCCGACGTGCAAATTACATTCGAAATATTTACCTGCCGCGTATGCTAAGTCAACCTGTCTATCATGTCTGCCAGGCGTTGATGCATAATGATGCATGGTGGCATAGGTGAAATCTAAACTGCGCTCGAATAATAATCAGGAGTGACTCAACACTTTCCACCCGTTTCGGCGCAGAGCTTGCCACTTACACCCCGCCCAACCCGCCTATATCTAGATCCCAAAAGCCACCGGGCATTAGCGCATTAGACATCTGAGCAGCGATCAATAGGAGAAAGAACTATCCGGTTCCAACTTGTTCAATGGTCGTCGAGACCCCCATGCCTTTCATGGTCCGGCCATTACAATGTAACGCAATAAGACATCGCAAACACAAGGGACAATATAGCGCGGCAATGCAATAGAATACGCAGTTGAGAAGCATGTAACAATATGCCAACAATTACGCCATGCTTGAATTTAACTGCCGTTACATCGGAAAGCAAATAAACAGCCGACACCTAGAAAAAAATAGAATCTATAAGTTCTCATGCATGGATGTTATTCGTTGTATCGAATGTTATTTGCGATGATAGTGACCGTGTTTCCTTTTAATCTAATAGAACGTTTGATTTCTCCGGAGAGTCTGCACAGTAATGCCACGAACAATGGTTGTGTGGAAACCAGTGTTCGCGTTTCAACGTAAACAGGCCACAATGGGGGTGCTAGACTTCCTTGGAATAATGGCAATTAGAAAGATACGTAGATGGGTATATTTGTTTGTTCAAATGTCATACATGTAGCCATGGGACATTTGGGTGTTGTGAATGCGTTTGCATCTGAATCTGATATTGTACGATGTTTGTATTTTCAGCCCCTTTCCCCTTTGTCTTTTTTGTTAATGTTTTATAAACATATTTATTATACGTGTTTACCTTGGTTATAAGTATGTGTTTGGATGCCTTGTCTTCGGCGCGTGGCGTGTTTGTATTCATCTATGTATTGTATGTATCTATGTTGATGTGTTTGTGTTGTTTGTGTATATATTGAAAATTCCATACTATATGTTGCGTTTTCTTCAAGCTTTTTTTTTTGTAGTTGGTAAAATCAATATTTACTTCGTTTATAACTAATGATGTCAATATTACGAAATCCATATAGGATAACCACACAGCCCTGTTATTGCCTCATTTCCAATGAAGTTATTTTTTGACTTCAGTAAGGCACCAGTATTGAATGGACTGGGTTCCAGACCCTGTGATGTGGATGTTGTTTTCTTCCGGCTTCGGGTAGCCTCCACTGAAGGCCGTACAACCACCCGAACCCGTTGACGCTAGTCCCATTTATATGAAGACAATAATCTTAGTTAAAGTAGTTGGCCAAAAGATAAAAAAAAATGTCCTGAGAACAAAATGGAGTTGAAACAATATACCAATGTATGGTATACACTGGCCTAGAGTGCATATTCAGAAAGGAAGACGTGTCTTTGGGTGTGTTTACTGAGAATAAAAAGGTATTTATTTCACAGTATTGAATAAATCACGGGCCTGATTGAAAATGACCACACAGTAAGTTACACAACACAAATTTCACTCACCAATATCTTTCTGATAATTGATTATACAATTACAGAGGAAATAAATGACTAGGCAATTTTCACAGCAGAACTTTTGAGCATGTAAAGCATATCTTAATTGTGGAGCATTTAGTGAGGAATACTTCCAATATTGCATTTCTTTTGGAATACGAGGCGCGATGAACTTGACGTTGATACTGCTACCATTCCTCCCCCTCCCTCCCCCGCCAAATATTTGCTCAGTGAGACACACTAATCGAGGAATTTGTCTGTTTGGAGTTAGAAGTAATTAGCACTATTCGGTATGATTAATTTGATCATTGGCGAAACGTAAAGCCATGGGCATAATGCTTAACGTTTGTATTGAACGCTAAAACAGAATTA
>JZLH01S0603724.1:49822-71188 GCA_001188425.1 Eucidaris tribuloides | reverse complement strand
CTGGATTGACTTTGCAGACACCTATAGTTCAGTTTTCCGTGAATTTCACATCCTGGACAGTTCACATTTCCGAGTTTATATATGACGTACAACGTTAAACACAAAATGGCAACGGCTGATAAGAAGACTAACTGTCCTTGCAACCTCAGTTCTGGCGGGAGATTAATGTTACTCGTGGTAATCTTCGCTCCGCGTATATACATCCAGACACGTCAGGAAGAAGACAAATTATCGACGTGGTAATGAAATGTATATTTGCTATTTTATTTGAAGTTCACCTTCTAATCGTCAATCACGATAACAAAGTGGTCCTCAGAAATTCATGAATTTTTAAAATTGGGATGACACACGAGATCCCGACCGTATTATTTATAGGGTAAATGAGACTGTCATCACCTACGAAGTGGAGGCATGTAAATTATTGTATATATTATGCATTGCCGAGAGTGTAATGTGATATGAAGGGAAAAAAGTGTGAAACTGAAGAAAGTAGTTTGTATGTACCGTGTGTATTCGTGCGTGTGTTTTCCCCCTCGGTTCGTTCATGTTGCAACTTACTTTGGCAGGTCATCGCTCATTTTAATGAGAGCTATATAACAAACATGACGATTATTCAAATTTATGTGACTTGATCTTCTCATGTGTTATCGTGTAAGATGTCTGTATGCAATGCAATTTCATGTTTGAATAGTGAATACACACATACGCTCACGCACACACACACACACAAACACACACACACACACACACACACACACACACACACACACACACACAAACACACACACACGCACACACAAGCACACACACGCACACACAAGCACAAACACACACACGCACACGCACACACAGGCACACAACACACAAACGGGCACATAGACACACAAACGGACACACAGACACACGAACGCAAACACACACACATACACACAAAATGTCGTGATGATATTTCTTTCTATTATTGTCAGTGAGGATAATTACATTTTTTTGGTACAAAAATGTGTCTTTGTACACTGAGATGGGCCTACATTTCCTTAAGTTATTCTTTACTAATTAGGTTATAATTTTACGCATTATCCACTTTGGAGCTCAAGACGAGATTAATCAGTTTGCACCTTCTAAATACTACTATTCTTCCCAAATGTCCCGGATATTGTTTTCCCCATAGAATGGCAAATCAATGGTTATCATGTGTTGTTGATAATATGTATGCATTTGTGTTATGTTATTGTTTAATCAATGTAACTATTTGTTGTATTCAGCTGTTCTTTATGCAAATATTTAGACTTTTGTTCCAGTTATATGATACATTGTTTGATGTTTTGCAGGTTCGTCTATAAATGCCCTGCCATGAGCACGAAACCAATACTTGGGTCCTGGGTAGATATATATATACCCTCCCTACTCAAATGTATTGCAACATACACTATAATGCATGCATTTTGAGTTGATTGGGTCTTTCTATAATGACGTCCTAATGAAGTTTATAATTGGAAAATAAGAAATCATTTGAAACGATATCAATGGGCAATCTTTTTCCTTCCTTCTCCAAGGCGGAAGGATTATCAAATGCAGGCGCGCCCACAGCAGAGGGGCTGGAACATAAAATGTAACATTTTTACGCCTCCCTGTATAGGGGTGGAGGGTTAATTTAAACTAGCATCGTAATTCGGTTTCGTATTTCCTGTGAAACGGTTTTGATGGCTTGGAAAGACTTCCAGTAAACAAAAAATGTCAATGTGTTTCTCTGACTAAAAGTCGCATTACAGCCAATTTTAGGATGTTTGCAATAATAAACCGTCTTCAGAATTGAGGAAAATAAGAAATTACAACTTGAGGAGGTCCTTTTCTGAAATATGGGGCGTATCCTCCTTATCACTATCTTATGAAGACAGGAGGCGCTTTCGTCTTTGCGACGTGGTGTCTTCTTTCTGAGACCGTGTCAGAGGAACACATTGGCATTTTTTGTTTGTTGGTAGTCTTTCAAGCCATCAAAACCATTTCACAGGAAATATGAAAGCGGATTACGATGTTAGCGTGAAATAACACCCACCCCTACAGGGAGACGAAAAAAAGTTAAATTTTATGTTCCAGCCCCTCTGCTGTGGGTGCGCCTGCATTTGGTAATCTCTCCACCCGGGGTCTCTCCACCTTGGAGAAAGAAGGAAAAACACTATTTTATTGAATTCTTTTCAAATAATTTGTGTTTTTTTTTCAATTACAAACTTCATTAGGACGTCAATATAGAAAGACCCCTTCAACTCAAAATGCATGCGTTATAGTGTACGTTGCAACACTTTTGAGTAGGGACGGTAAACTTAGATATACAGCGTGGCCCAGAAAGAATGCTACACATGCGATCGTTAATTTCTTCAACATCATCAACAAAATGTCATTGGTGATTATTTCATGGGTTAGAACATTCTTTTTCCAACAAAATGATACCATGATCCATAATCATTAATTTTGATTGAGGCGTTTGGATCTTAGGGCTATTTTTCTGAGGCAATGTAATTTCCTAAATTTGCTAATTTTTAAACTCATCAGAACACCGAAATATTCTCGCGTTACGGTGTGCCATAGAATAAGCTCCGCCGAGACAAAGGGCAGGAATGCCCTCGCTTTCATAAGGACGACGATGCGAGCTACATCTCCATTGTAATCGCGGTTTGTCTGGTATGGCACGCTGAGACGCGAGAATATCTCGGTGTTCGGATGACTGCCGCTGATGAAAAATTGGCAAATTTGGGAAACGACATGACCCAAACTAATGACTCAAAATCAATGATCATGGTATCATATTGTTGGAAAAAGAATGTTCTAATCGCTGAAACAAAAACCAATGACATATTGCAGAGGATGTTGAAGAAATTAGCGATCGCAGTTGTAGCATTCTTTCTGGGCCACCCTGTACACACTTTGCTATCTCACGTAGATAGTATTTGAATGGACAAATAAACACCCGAGAACACAAAACAGTTATGCTGTTACTAACAAAATATGTAGGCCTACAGATAAACATGAGCACATGAATTATTGTCGTATGGGCTAGAACACCGCTGCGGGAAAATTGGAATGGTCGCTCAAAGATTTTCACTTTTTCAAAGCACTTAATGATCGTTTTTCAGGGCTTCATTAATAGACCTTGTCAGAGACACTAGTGGCATGGGGGATAATGCAGCTCATATTTCTTGAACTGAAACATTGTTAAACAAGATTAGAGGTAGGGGTAGGGTCAGGATTAGAATTTAGAATAAAAATTAGATTTGTAGTTACAGTTATACATGTAGGATAGTACTGGGATTAGGTTTTGGTGTGGTTCAAGATGACGTCTTCAGGTGCAATCCTGCGAAAAAGGAGTACATCCCCGGGTTGCGATCGCAAACCGTTGCTTCCTATTCTACGACGAGCGTGCGTCAAGATTAACCTAATTACACAATCGAAGATGATCGCTAATGCTTTTTGGAGGAATGTTGGTCAATAAACACTAATCGCACAGATAAAAAGATGCCGGTCTTACAGTTTATCATTCATTGAATATATGAAAGGGGTGATAAAGGAATTCGGAAGACCCATTTACATCGGTCGACCCTAAACAAACTTCTGAGCTTAATGGTGGAAATAATACGCATCGGGGTCGCCGAATCGATCAGGGTGTTTATCCTCGAACAGCCATCACGGATGGCTAATGGCCAGGCGAGAGACGGTACTATTGATTGGTTCGGCTAATAATGACTGACAGATTTTTTTTTAGAATAAAGTCTAGATGGATGCAGAAAATTATAAGTGGGGTCGAAATAGGCTAATAATGTCGAGGGGAGGTGTCAAAGCAGGTTTATTTCTGGACCCGACAGAATTGAGACCGAACGGTTTGGATCGAAGCGGTGCGAGACTCCGAGGCGCATGGGGTCACCCTCTGAACTTTGACCTATACAAATTAAAGGCATGATGTAACGATGTTTGCAATTAAAAACAAATCTGAGATTTGTGATTCTTTATGCTACTATAGTGTCTCATGGTAATGTTTAAAACTAACGCCACGGACAACTGTCTAGCAGCTCAAACTGATCATTTAAATGATAAAAAGCGAAATTCAATGAATTAATAACATAGTTTCCCTCATTGACCGCCGTGTAGCATTAGCGTCCATATGACAATAATTGATGTGCTGATATTTCTCTGTACATATTTGGCGAGTGACAGAAGACAGGTAGGGTGTTTATTTGTCCATTCAAACACCTTCATGTGGATCACGTTTTGCCATTTTTAAAAATGAGGCTCTCACGACGTTGGGCAGTGTCTTTAAAGAGGTGATGATCACTTTTCTCATCTTCATTTTGGTCCATAAATCCGGGAAACAGATTTCCCACAATTGTCAGCAGTAAATTGACCTCAGATCGTACAACATTTCGAAGAATAATACGAATCAGCAATTTATCCGATGATTTACATTTGCTAGGTGACAGAATGAAATATTTGAAAACTCATAATCGTATACTCATAATGTAATGTCCACTTCTCGCGATGTAATAGCCATTAGACCAGTTAGCGGTTAGTGCGAACAAATTTGTCATCGTGACGTATTATGGGAAACCTAATTGTCGTTCACGTTTTGACGATGGTTTGCAGTCAATAACACTTACACCAAATTTGATATGTAAATCTATATATTTGCAATATTCTATACATGTAGATGTAACTCGTTATAAGGGGGTGACTTACGATGTCATAATTATCGTAATGAATATTATTATGTTTTGCTAATCATTATCGTACTATTTGAATGAAACTGGTAATTAAAACGGTTAACCTCCGCACGACATTTAGCTAACGGCTGATCGGACAATTTTGGAACGGCACGTGCACGTTTGACGTCGCGGATTTTTTGAAAATGCTCCTGAGTAATTTGAAAAAGTATGAAGTTTTACCGTCCAGATTTTCACCAAAACTCAATATTTTACCCCAAGTCTCTATGAGAGGTGTTTATTTATATCAATCTTCACATTGGATATGATTTCAGCTGATTTCATTCATCTAGATGTTTTTTGACGTGCAAATCAATGACACAATCTTTAATAACTTGATAACGGAGTATAATATACTCCGTCGCTGCTTTCAAATAACTAATATTCTTAAGCCTTTTATCTATTTATTCATTTATTCAGATACGTCGTTTTCACCAGGGTTGCTCATTTAGTGAGTACAACAGTCATACACAATTATACCGAATTTTTGGTATTCATTTAAATCTTAGTCACTGATAACCATTTGATAAAATATGAATAGCTTTACTTATTCCAGTAGAAATCAAGTAGAAAACTTGCCCTGTGAAAAAAATAGGGTCAAGGTGTTATTGAGGTATGGCACTAATGTATTTTTAAATTATTTCCAATACAGAAGGAACATATAATTCTTCACAACAAACTGTAAAAGGGCACCTGCATTATACGCCTACATCAGTTGTCCCAGTTCTATATTTAAAACAAAATCAGGAAAAGTAGATGGGAAGGGGGAAGAGGAGGATGAGAGAGCATCATCCTCTCAGCTTCACTGCTATCCAACAACTACATGTAACCCCGCCATCGGCCTCTTTTTCTTTTCGTTACACGCTTCGCGCGAATAATTGATTTGATGGGGCAGAAGTGACGGACAAACAGACAATTCTAAAGCAACCTTTTTGTCGGATGACAGATGATGGCCCCTCTCTGAGATGTAAGGCAAACATTTTTCTTACGCTCGCTCTAACCTTCGAATTTTCACAGGATGTTTGTCGATGTTTTTCACCCGTATAGCATGCATCCTTCTGCTGCTATATCCAGCGGAATAATCCAAAGTACATGTTGCTCCTCTCGTGTTTTTCTCGGAGTTAACGGTATCTCAACATTGCAAATCCATGCAGTAAGACAAACTTAGGCACTCCCTGAGGTGATTTGGATGATGATCACTTCGAGTTAAAAAGTTCACGGGGTTACGTATATCTTCCCCCCTTGTACTGGATTTATTCCATTCTAATACCATCAATATACAAGATATATATAGCGAGGAGGTCACGATACCTGGAAAAGAAAATGAGGGTAAATATATGTGCCAACATTTGCTCTAAGTGGAGTGTTTTCCCCAATATTTTAAGCATGTTTACTTGAATAGAAAATTGAAGAGTATGCTTATATCACCATTATTTCGATGCGTAACCATAATAGAAATTTGATGCAAGTAATTACAACATGTCAAGTCCATGATTACCATGAGTACAGGGATATTTTGCCTCCAAGAGCATGAAGAGTGGAAGAAATCACATATTTACTTTCGTCTACCCATGCAATGAAAGTTGTTTGCAGGCACCACTATATGTATTATCTATACTGTTTAAAAATCAATTATTGCATTATTTGGCTTATTCTAAAATTGCATTACTCCTATGAGAATTGTGATGACTGGATGAAGAAAAAAATTGTTATCTTCGTCATAATTCCCCTTTCCATTCAGTTAAGAAAGGAAACAGCTGGTGGTGACAATCATAAATCATCAAAATATATCCAACCAAAAGTTTTGCTGAAACAGAAACTAAAACAATTGCGGAAAAAATATTCGTTGTCTCATTAGAGACACGATGAAGTAATTTCATGGGTACCAATAATCATCTCATCAAAACAATTTCAAAAGCGCGGAATTGCTTTAGACATGTTATATACTAGACTGACTTTTTTAAAGTCATGTATGTAAGGTGGATCGTAAAAACATTACTTTTTAATTTCGTCCAATAGAGAAGTGTTATCATACACCATAATTACATTTTGATCAAAAGGTTATTGTTCCTTGTGCGTGCGCGCGTGCGTGCGTGCGTGCGTGTGTGTATGTATGCGCGTGCGTGCGTGTGTGTATGCGCGTGTGTGTGTGCGTGTGTGTAGGTGTGTGTGTGTGTGTGTGTGTGTGTGTGTGTGTGTGTGTGTGTGTGTGTGTGTGTGTGTGTGTGTGTGTGTGTGTGTGTGTGTGTGTGTGTGTGTGTGTGTGTGTGTGTGTGTGTGTGTGTGTGTGTGTGTGTGTGTGTGTGTGTGTGTGTGTGTGTGTGTGTGTGTGTGTGTGTGTGTGTGTGTGTGTGTGTGTGTGTTGGTGTTTTAGTATTTAAAGGAAAGTATCAATTTTGCATGCATAAAAATTAACATACACTTGCAAGTATGGGAGCTAGAAACTCAGTTATAGTGGAATTATGACCGTTAGACTTTGATTTGAATTATTGAGACAAAATCTCATAGCATAGAACATAAACTACACGACAATGGTTTTTTTTTACATTTTCAAATTCTAGGTAATTACTGAGCTTGAGATTTTATAGACATGTCTTTCATAAATAGCATAATGGCATGATGAGTGATGTATTATTGTGCTTCAGGAGGGATGCAACTGATATTCACTGCCTTTAAGGCAAATTGAGCCTTGATATTCACCTCAAATAACAACCATAGAACTTGTCGGAGCTCCTCCCCTAAAATATTCATCCGCGTTTGCCTCACCCATTGGTGTTCGCCGTACGTGCTCACGACACTTCTCATCGGTCTCACAACTTTTGCAATCCAGCTTCCCCCATACCTTGATGGAGAATGAGGGTGTGGGGGGTGGGGTTGGTGATTATTCATATACCACATTAGCACAACTTCTAACACTCCCCACCCTCCCCGTAATGACATGCATTAGTGTTGCACGACTCCCAGATTTTGGGGAGTCGACTAGTCGCCGATCAAAAGTCGCGACTCAGACTTTTTGTCGACTCTCAGCGTTCAGTTCTGTCAGCATGAGCAATAGGTAAAAGTAAGCACACTACAGCCTATACAATGACTGTTCAGCGTCCTCCTCCAATGATTTCAGTAAATTCAACTTTCAACTGTGATTACGATCATTCAAGAATTGACTTTCTGCCACAGTCCCACACATTCTCATTGATGGTTGGACTGGTTTTCATGACATAGATATGTAATAACATGGAGTCGATTCTTGCATTTCTATAGTCGGAGTCGCGACTCCTTAACGATAGTCACGACTCCGACTTTTGGCGACTTTGTCAAGCAACACTAATAGCTCTTTCAACAATCTTTGCCAAAGAAAAATATTCAACCGTTTTCGTCATGTGCAAGATACAAATGTTAGCCACTGGCTGACATTTAGTATTTACCACAGTTTAAAAAAAATGTGAACTACATAATCCTCCACGCTTAAAGTGTCTTTGATAAGGTCTAAAAATGAAGCCCTGAAAAAAATTGTATTTCAAAATGATGATTTAGTGCTTTAAAAAAGTGAAAATCTACAAGCATTCAAATTGACCGGATTCACCTACCCATTCCTCCCATAGACTTACTGTGTGCAGATCTAGGCTATTTTATGATTCACCGGAGTAGAAATTGTTTATTCATGCATACCTTGCCATTGGCTGCATAACTTTCCAAACTTGTGTATTCTAGGGTGTTTATTTGTCCATTTGAACACTACTATGTAGCTCAGATATTGAAGCTCCACAATGTTAGCCTATCACTTTAAATGGAGTGAACAGCTTCCTTGAATTACACTTTGGTCGCCAGGAGAAACCGATATTCCCCTTTCTGGAGGTAGAAAGTTTGCATTGTGGGAGAAACTCAAAACTGTCTGAAGTGCAAGGACCTACCCAGCAAACCATTGCGGACAAGCCCTCGGCAAATAGTCCCTCCGATCGTGACCTCAGATGACCTCTATTTTGGCTTGTCAATGCAACCCCCTTAACTCCGCCGCCTCCGGCCACATACGGCTGTATACAAACGAACAAAAAGGGGAGGTTGAAAAGAAAAGAAAGAGCCATGACATGGTATAGCACGCACTCTGGTACGCCTAGTTGCGTATTATTTTTCACAATACATTCATGATAACTGTATTATATGCAATATTTACATATTTCAGAATAACAGTATCAATATTAAGTGTTAATTTGTCTGTATGAGCAAATGAATTAAGTACAACGATAAAAAACTTAAAGGTATTAGCTAACATTTACCACAGTTAAAAAAATCTGAGCCGCATGATTCCCCATGCTATCAGTGTCTTTGATGAGGTCTAAAAATGAAGCCCTGAAAAAATTGTATTTCAAAATGATTATTTAGTGCTTTAAAAAAGTGAAAATCGTAAGTTGACCAGATTCACTTGCCCATTTCCTCCCATAGACTTACTGTGTGTACACCTAGGTTAATAAAACTCGCCCCGAGTTTTATTGTTTATTCATGTATAACTTGCCATTGGCAGTGTAACTTTCCAAACTTTTGTATTCTAGGGTGTTTATTTGTCCATTTGAACACTACTATGTAGCTCAGATATCAAAGTTTGACAATTTTTTTAAATTGAAGCTCCACAACGTTAGCCTATCACTTTAAAATTCTAACTTCCCCAAATACAAGTACGGTTACACTATGGAGGTAGAAAGAAGACTTCCTTCTACCTCCATGGTCATGATGGTTACACAGAAGATTTGCATCCGCAATCTTAATACAACTGTCCTTTGAGAAACTCCACGTACTACCGGTATTCTCATGATGGTGGTCCTCAGGTCGGGCTGTTAGGAGAGTATAGGGAATCGAGCAAAAATACTTGTGGGGTATAATAAAGCCAATCTCTGCCACAAGACACTGTCCTCAGTGTTATATTGTTATATTGTAAAAAAATAAAAATAAAGTATGGTAAAGGCAGTGGATCTCATTTGCAAACATTCCCGCAGACCAGTTAAAGATAACCCATGCCCTTAGGCTATTGATAAAGGGCATGTGTGAAATCTGGGGGTCAGTAATTACTTAGAATTTGAAAAATGCGAAAGAAAAACAATAGCCGTTTAGTGTACGTTTTAAAGTAGGAATTTTTCTCTTGCGAGAAAAAAATTCAAATTAGAGTCTAACGGTCACTATTATTCCACTAAAACGGAGTTTCTAGCTCCTATATTTTGCTAAAGGTTCCCAGATAGCATTTTCTTCTTAATGCCATTGTACTTACACAATGTTAATTTTTAGTCATGCAAAAGAGATGCCCTGCCTTTAAATCTAACACACGCGATGTTTCCTGATACCAGAAGTGTTATTGAATTTGAATACTCAGTCATTTCACACCATATCTGGTACTGATTCCAGTACCCTGAATACAGGGTAACACCATTGATGTGGACTTCAACCCAAGTTCTTGCAGCGTAGAACCAGCCGGGACCCTCTCATCTTGACTCCTCTGTACTGTATAGCAATCGTGACCCGTGCAAGACCAAGGGTGTAAGAAACGGATACCTCATTACCGAACAAAGTAGACACATTTATTATTCTGACGTAGAATGGAGTCTTTGTCGAACTTGTCAGTTTCAATTTAGCCCTAACAATGGTTAGAGTTTCTGATCTCCAAACTTTCAAAGTCAATTGTAAATTGATTTCAATAGAAAACAGGCTGCCGTAAAGGATACACAAAATAATCTAATCGCAAAATAGATTAGCTATGAGTTATGAGCCTGTCACTGTGTATTTGAAACTCAGTCGGCCAAGTTATCACGGAGAGAATAAATCCAAGGTGGAGAGTTAACAAAACATTGGACCCATCCCAGTGAACTTTTTGTCTCCCAGACTGCGGTGGGATGAAAGGACGAAAACAAAACACAGAGCACTAGAGAGAGAGATCTATTTTTCCCGCTCTTTTCATGCGCAGACAACGATGGATGTGGTTGTTATAATGATGAACGCTGATGGGTCCCTTACGACATGATAAATCACGGAGCAGACGATCGAAAATGGATTTGAACTTTTCGCGGAGGTACGCGCCATTGTTGATGCAAGATTTGAACACCACGTAGTGATAAGATTCGTTGTGGATTTGTCAGGGTATATTTAATTTATTCGTCTTTGTCGATGAGAAAGAAATCATCCACACTCATTTTCGGGATTTGATTTTTTTGAGGGTAATGTGGTTGGAGATTCCTTTGTGCCACTTGTCACATTCGGACGATTTATTGCTGCGTCTGTATAAAAGCCGAGGCGACTGTAATAACCTGAAGTATGCTTTACGTGACTCACACGACTATAATGATCAACTTCCAATGATCGTATTAACAACATGGACGACAAGGTCAACCATTTATAATACCCGACATATATCTGACATCAAACAAAATCTTGTCTCTACCTTTAGAGTTGAAAACAAACTCGACCCACCGTCCTTGGAATATTCTGATTCTGTGAACAAGATAATCGTGAAAACATTGTAACCCACCCAATTATGATATGATTGATGGTGCACGTTACATCATTAATGCTCTTAAACAGGCTGTTATCGGTAAACAGAGGATAATGGAGCTTAAATAGGGAGAGGACGATACAGTGAGGGACTACATTTTGTCTTGGATACGTATTTTTGGAACAGATGTCCGTGTATTTTGATCTCATGAAGAATTCATGGAATGGTGTTTGGCAGCATGCGAGTGGTAAAAGCTACATTCGTGTCTTATCCACCGCATACCTCACCTACAAACATTACGCCAGTGTACCTTCCTATACTGTAAAAAAAAATAATAATAATAGTTTACGGTAATTATACTGGCTGTTGGATCACTAGTTAGTTGCTGCTATTTCTAACAGTATATTGTTTCAGTATATCCCGACTGTATTCAAAAAGAGACCTATATAACAGTAAGAAAATGCAGTAATGTAGTGATTAACTGATAATCGGTGTCGATAAATCGGGAAAAATGCTACAGCATTCCAGCAATAACCTGTACTCCCTCAGGAATATAGCATTATTTCAAAAGACGAATCTGATTTGATGTGTGCGGCTTGTCCTATACAGCGTGTATCAAAAAAAAGTAGACACTCAGAAAATAATTTATTACACAAATATTTCATGATCTAGAAATTATTTTTTGATATGAATATTTTACCATGGACCTAAGCTATCTGATGACACTATTGGTATTGAAAGTATTTTACGCATGAGTGAGCACAGGCCACTTTTGTCCAATAGGCCAAAAATGCATTTGCGCACAGAATTGTGTTCTTATAGTCATTGTTAATGCCTCTACAGACCGGTGCTGCAGAAGCTCTCACCTGATGTGCACTAGGATTGAATCCTCGACATGCTCAGAGACGATGTAATATCAATTTTGTGGCAAAAAAGACAAAAATGAAGTAATGATTCAGAAGTACCCCCCTAAAAAAGGAGAAAATGTCATGTTTGCAAGATGAACTGTGAACTGAAGAAAATGGCATTTTCTTGTTTTTGAAGGGGTAGGGTGGGTTGTATCTGAATCATTGCTTTATTTTTGCTACATTCTAAACCCTCAGCATGCTCAGAGAGGAGCTTATATCAATTTTGTCACAAGAAAGACAAAATAAAACAATAATTCAGATACAATTACCAACCCCCAACTCCTGAAAAAGAAGAAAATGCATTTTTTTAAATTCACAGTTCATCTTGCAAACATGACATTTCTTCTTTTTTAGGGGGGTATATCTGAATCAGTGCTTCATTTTTGTCTTTTTTTTGCCACAATATTGATATTACCTCTTTTCTGAGCATGCTGAGGATTGAATACCTGTGCAAATCAGTTGAGAGCATCCGCAGCACCCGTCTATTAATCATTAAACATTGACTATAAGAACACAATTCTGTGCGCAAATGCATTTTTGGCCGGTTGCACAAAAGCGGGTTGTGCTCACTCATGCGTGAAATACTTTCAATACCAACAGTGTCATCAGGTAGCTGAGGTCCAGGGTAACATATTCATATCAAAAAATAATCTCAAAATCACGAAAAAAAAATTTAATAAAAATTTTTCTAAGTGTCTACTTTTTTTTGATACACGCTGTATAATGTAATGGGAATGGGCTAACATTGTGAAGCTTCAATTTAAAAAATTGTCAAACTTTGATATCTGAGCTACATAGTAGTGTTCAAATGGACAAATAAATACTCTAGAATACAATAGTTTGGAAAGTTACACTGCCAATGGCAAGTTATGCATGAATAAACAATTAAAACTCGGGGCGAGTTTTAATAGCCTAGGTGTACACACAGTAAGTCTATGGGAGGAAATGGGCAAGTGAATCTGGTCAACTTACAATTTTCACTTTTTTAAAGCACTAAATAATCATTTTGAAATGCAGTTTTTCAGGGCTTCATTTTTAGACCTCATCAAAGACACTGGTAGCTTGGGGAATCATGTGGCTCAGATTTTTTTTAACTGTGGTAAATGTTAGCCAATACCTTTAATGATAGTACTTTGCTCAAAAAGGAAAACCGTTTTGGTCCCTACCACTATAATTGGTGCAAAAAGGTCACATAAAAACGCACATCTAATATTCGATGAAAATATATCAACTTGTCCCACTTCTCTCATTAGAGGGCGTTATATCATCCGCATGACTGCATGGGTAAATTTTATATCGTTATACGTGGACAGGTAGACTCACACTTGCAGTGTGCAATGCATGTTATTTGTGAAAATTACCATGTTGAGCAAGTAGATTTATGTCAACTCTAGCTCGTTTCGTTGAGAAAGCAGAGCGACGTTTGTTTGTTTGTTTTTGTTTGTTTGTATGTATGTTTATTTTAAAAACATTTTGCATTACATTTTTATTTACAGTTAATTACTGCACATAGCACTTTCCCCTTAAAAAATATGGGAATAAAATGTACAGTGGACGTAATTTACTTACAGAATAGCTAGAAAAGAGAGTAAATTCTTGGATTATTCGTTTAAAAGCCGGTTTTAAAGTTAGGTCGATCTCATAATTTTTTATCAGTTTTTTGTTTCGCCGTACACCAGAACTCAAAGACACAATAGGCCTATAACACTATGGAAGCCCCATTTTAAAAAAAATTAAACTTTGCTATTTGGCATATCTGACAGTGTTTGAATGGACAAATAAATACCCTAGAACACAATGGTTTAGACAGTTATGCTGTCACCCGTAAAATATTACAGATGAAAATCGGCACATGAATTCCTTCTCAGCTGAGGAAAATTCGGCCACGCAGCACTCTATGGGGGAGAACTGGAATGGTTGCTCAATGATGTTCTCTTTTTAAAAACACTTGATGATCGTTTTGAACTGCAATTTTTTCAGGGCTTTATTTTTATACCTTATCAGAGATACTGGTAGCATGAGGAATCATGAAGCTCAGATTGTTTTTAAACTGGAAACATTGACGATGCCTTTAACATCAGACCTGGTTTAGAATGAAACATTCTCATTTTTAAATGATGAGTGAGCACTGAGCAGATCATATTACTATAGTATGTGCAATACTTTTTATTAAATAAAAATGAAACGTTCCAGTATGCGTTTTTCAGAGCATTAATATACGGATAAAGATATATCTAGGACTATGATTTTTCACGATATACTAAAAGTATAGGCCTATGTTGCCTTTAACGATACATCGATTGGTTTGTACGAGTATGTACGTCCGTCCGTGTGTCGGTTTGCAGTGTTTCTGTTATGTATGTCGCACTCTCATTATCGCCCACATCTCTCTACACATGTCATATCACGACCGCGCAAAAATAACATCGCCTCTCTCAGAAAATAACGTCTGCAAACCCCGAACCGACGAAAATCGAGAAATACACAGCTGACGAAGGGGCAAAGTCCCACTGAAAAGAAAATAACAAAAATGAACCACAGAAAAAAACTGTCTTTGTAATTCGCAAATCGGGCGAAATATCATCTACAATGGATGCCTGCCAGGTATTTGTTTAAACTCCTTTTTTTCGAGCGTACATACCTGCCCTCTTTTCCTGCGAGCCTTTGTGCCAAGTTCATTTCTTTTCAGCTCATATTCTCGCTCGGATAGGCAACAATAATTTCCCAGCCCATACTCGAACACGTCAGACACTACAGAAACAACATGGCGATATGGCCAATTGATGTACTCACGTGTTGATTTTATTATTTTTTTTATTTGTTTGTGGGCTGTCTGCTTCGGGGAATCGTTAGAAAAGAAAGAAAGAAAGAAAAGAAATGAGAATATTACATTTATAATAATATATAGTTGTAAGACAACCTGCCCATGTACATATGCCTACGGTGAAATTGCCCACATATTATTACGGCGCTGTTAGGCTATAACTAAAGGACATTCGTAATCAAATTTTGTGAAATTTGATTTGACGCGTTTACAATTCCCACATAATTACGCTGGCACTTATATTGAAAGAACATCATATAAGGCACGTGAAAAGTGCTTAGTGTTATTATTTCATCGACATCAATTGAAATTCGAGAATATCAATTAATGATGCCAGAAATAATGAAAGCTGACATTTGGATATGCAAACTAAATCCAGTTATTCTTACAAATTGATGAATATGAGTTTATATGCACAAAAATTAAACTACTAGTAGTAGTACAATGTAATAATAGTAATAATGATAATAATAACAATAATGATAATAATAATAATAATAATAATAATAATAATAATAATAATAATAATAATAATAATAATAATAATAATAATAATTAATTATAAATAATAAGATATTAATAATAATAATAATAATAATAATAATAATATAACGCTCTTTAAACAAACTCAATTTCCAAAGGAATCGTGTCAAAATCAATTTCTCTTCAAAATCTGATTAAAGAGATTCTATTCAAATATGACCAGAATCTGGTATATATTGAATAGAATCCATTTAATATTTAAAATCTGATTCAGATTTGAATTGGAAAATTCCGGTTAGTCCCCATTTATACGATTCCTATTCGAAATGACTTAGTTTGCTTGTTAAATGTGAATACTTATGTAGAACAATCCAACTTTGTTTAAATATCTTTTCGTTGTTTCATTTCCCAACGTTATTCTGCCATATTCCTTTTGGGTGGGATGAAGGAGTCAAACAAGTCGCGAACGGGATGTTTCGGTGATATACCTTTACACAGTCTGATAAATTAGAACAATTATTTTCACTCGAATGGAAGAATGAAGAGAATGTTTCGTAGCGGCATGTTTAAAAAGGCGGAATATATAGCCTCTTTCGCTAACAACGTTTTCAAATTGCTGTTGTTTTTGCTTGTGGGGCAATGAAACGTGTGAAATGCTCCTCGGAGAAATAAATAGAAATTTTGCTGTAACACTCTGTTCACGCATTTTGTAATTTCTCTTACAGGGAAGAAAGTGGCACAAGTCACTCGTCAACTTCTCCGGTCTCGTGTGCGTGTTGTTCCGCATCGTTAATGACTAAGAGGGCGCTCGTCTCTGATCTTTTCAACCCAACCATCGCCCCACCCTTATGTCGTGTGTGTACATAGTTGGTGAATGTTGGACCTCGTTCACGTTGTTCAGATTATGTGTAGTCAACAGAGCGTCGACGTCCTCTGATGTAGGTTACAGACTTACCTTTTAAGATTTTAGTTGACGACCGTTATGAACATAATGGTAATGACACCAAAATTCCAAGAATAGAAGATATAACAATGTAAGCGAAAGACATAGCATAAAAATACAACAGAACAAAAGTAAATCTTATCATACTCTAATAATAATGCAAGAAGACAAATAATAAACTTTATAGTCAATTAACAAAAATAACAAAACAGTGATATGAAATTTAATTTTCTAATAATAATAATTAGGATATACCAGAGATCGAAATATTAGGTATCAGCAAGTCAAAGAGCAAGTAAGAGAAAATGGAGTAAGGACTAAAGAGTACAAACAATAAAAGCAGCAGTAGAAGTAGATTACTTGGTGTCAATGTCTAGTTGTGCGCAGTAGTAAGTTGGTAGTGGTATGGTTGAGTAGTAGTAGTAGACTAGTAGAAGTAAGTAGGGCTAGCAATATGTAGTAGTAGTAAACGTAGTAGTAGTAGTAGTAGTAGTAGTAGTATGTAGTAGAGTAGTCAGTAGCAGTAGTTAGAATAGTAGTAGTAGTAGTAGGTAGTAGTAGTAGTAGTAGTAGTTAACATATGTTGTAGTAGTAGTAGTAGCAAGTAAGAGTATAGTAGTAGTAGTAGTAGTAGTAGTTAGTATAGTAGTAGTAGTTGGTAGTAGTATAGTATAGTTGTAGTAGTAGTAGTAGTAGTAGAAGCAGTAGTGGTAGTAGTAGATGAAAGTATTAGTGTGTAGTATAGTAGTAATAGTAGTAGTAGTATTAGTAGTAGGTTTAGTAGTAGTAGTAGTAGTAGTAGTAGTAGTAGTAGTAGTAGTAGTAGAGTAGTAGTGATAGCAGTAAGTAGCAGCAGCTAGTAGTAGTAAGAAGAGAGAAGAGAAGTAGTAAGAAGCTACAGTTCAGCTACAATTTCAGTGCGTATCAAAGTGAGTGGTAAAATAGACCAGTCGATTCATCAGTTATTCAGTCCTCCTGTTGATTACTGAGTGTTTAAAAATATCGGGCTTCGTGTTTCGTTCTTTTTTTTGGGTTTAATTTGTAAATAGGCTAACTTCTCCTCGGCCTCATTCAACCCGACCTGCTTTTGCCATCCAAGACGAAGTTCAAGATGTAATTTGTGTTACAGGACACCGGCTTGAGGAGGCTTCTCAAGTACTTTACGTGACGAGCTACACCGTCTCACAATAGCCTCAAGAAAGTGCTTCCAATTAAATCTTGTAAAATATTACCCTCATTATTCTTCGCAATATCTCCGACTTGGGAAATAACCATTTGGCGTTGAAAACAATTGCGATGAGGATTCGATATATTTTGTTGAAAAACAGGAAGAGACGAAAGAATTGCAATTTTGTATCCGAGTATTAATTATACCTTGCAGTCTCTTATGTTGCGTAGGAGTCAGTTATATTAGCGCGACGGGGAAGTTATGGCTAAAAAATATATACTTTGATGTATTAGCTGATATTGTATCTTCATTTCGATGACAAATTAATTAAGAAAAATTTAAACTTAGCCTCTGTCTCATGTTTTTTTTATGTTAACAACTTTAAATAATTCGTACACACACACACACACCGAACATACATACAACATACACACATACACTCACTACAAACACAGACACACACAGACACAGACAGACGACAGACACACACACACACACATACACACATCTGGGTCGAGTGTCCATTGAAAATGACAATTACACTTGTTCAAAACCAGATTTAAAAAAAAATACAAAGCAAGCAATTTTCCAAATGAGTTTGTCAGAGGAAGTGGCCATCGAGTACATTTTTGTGATCCCGTGGTATATTTATTTTGATTGACATATTTTCTGAAAATTAGCGTGTATGAGTTGTTTAAGCACTCCATATTCTTCCAAATGACTGTAAGGACCTAGTTGCCCCACCCTCCCTCCCCATCCCGGGACAGTAAACAGAACGGGAATCCGTATTGTTTAAATGTAACCTGCAAGTACTTTGTCGATGATCGAAAATCACTTGTCGCAGTTTCACACTTCTTCTCTTTTCGTTTGCATACATAGATTTTAATACGAAATCACGCAGTTAATCTAAAAATGTAATAAATAATTTGTTTGGCAATTAAAACTTGTAGAATTTTCTGTCGCTGGCATGGAGTCGCGATACCCCGCCCAGTTAAATTTGTCCCACATATTAATTTTCTGCAGTTAGTACTTTGTCAAGCACACACTGACAAGTAAAGGTGCACACAAGTTGCAGCGATTATCCCCGAGGTATTCTGAGCAACTTTGGCGCCTTTCACGGTTATGCACAATCAGCTCCATTGCGTGGGGCGTGTGCAAGTTCTGCAACCTTTATAATTTCATGCTACCCGTCTTTTAAACAAAGGTTGTTCTTGACAACCTGAAAGCTCGTCCGAAGCTTGTCCATATCATAGCAACAGTAATATGCGAACTGGACTCCAGGCTATATTGAAAGTTCATTTTAAACATAACACGTGAAATGGAAATAGTTGTCTCTATACGTCTCCAGGCAATGAAACAATGAAAATCACTGAAATCCCGAAAATGGCTATAGCAGGTGCAGTTATGTCCTTAAAGGTTAGAACATAATGCTCTTCTAACACATTTTATCGAATAACAGTTACAGCAACGGCTGATGGGCATCAGTGTTTACAGCGTCCCCCTCACGCCCGAAACGTCGCCCGGGTTCGACCCCAGTCAGTTCATACTAAAGGCACAGTCACACCTGAACGATTTAGCCAACGTATGCCATAACGTATCAAATTTAGGGGCAAAACGCTGCATACGCTTGAACATTTGATTTTTTTCCGATTTTGCCACTTTGGACGATACATTAAGCGTGCTCATAACGAGTTGGACGGCACGCATAAGTATAATCTTATATGGACGTTTGCGATAAGTTATAGATCAACTTATACCAACGAATGCTTGTCGTTGTTGCCGACGTTCACAACTTATGCCCAACGATACTCTAACTGTTACCCCTAGCGGTGGAGTGCGCTATCGCCGACGATCACTGTAGGCCGCCATTAAAATACAAAACTCGATCACACTAAATGCTCTTCTCCCACATATAATCTGCAGAGAATAGCAAACTTCCTGTGTTCTTCCTAGGATGTAAAACTAATAGAATATAGTAATAGTTTTATCCCGTCGGTGTTTTTTATATACACAATAATGTTGCAATATTGTGTATGCTTTCCCTATCATATATTTCTTTTGTATCTATCCAATTTCCCCCTTTTCATTCTCCCTCACCCGCTCTTTCTCCAAACTTCTTTTCTGAACATTTTTGTTGCCCATATTCTTCGTTTTGGAAAGCAATTTCTTGTTAACGGTAATAATGAATGATCGTTAATTCATATGTTGAATTGATTTAAATTGATTCATTTGTTAACATGATTGATTAATACAAAATGTTACTTTGCATGATTAACTTTGATCACGGTGTCTTGCAAGCATTTAGATAGTACCCAAAATATGCATAATTAATAATAATAATAATAATAATAAATAATAATTATGATAATAATAATAATAATTAATAATAATAATTGATGATTAATAATAATAATAATAATAATAATAATAATATAATAATAATGATGAATGATAATAATATAATTAATAATAATAATAATAATAATAATAATAATAATAAATAATAGATAATAATAATAATAATATAATAATAATAATAATAATAATAAAATAATAATAATAATAACATAACAATAATTATACATATATAATAATAATAATAATTAATAATAATAATTGCGTTACTTTTATATAGTGAATTTTACGTCACCTTTATTTCACCATTATTATCAAATACCTTCTCTTCTTTTCGTTCATTCCCTCCCTCCTGTCACTTACACTTTATGTTCCTGTGCTTTTCCTCCTCTTTCTCTTTTTTTCCTTTCCGCCCCCTTTTTCCCTTTCCCCTTCCATCCAATTTGTCTGCTTCACTTTTCTCTCCTGGTTCTTTTTTGTTCATTAATATTCCTTGCACATTATTTGTGCTTTATGTTTTGCTTGTTTGTGTGTGTGTTTTGTTTGATGTTGTGTGTTGAGTGCTGTGTTTGTTTTGTATGCGGTTTGCTGATGAGTTGTTTGTATGTGTTTTGCTGTGTGTATTGGTGTTAGTGTGTATATATTGCGTGTAATGTTTTGTTTGTGTGTGTTTGTGTGAGTGTTTGTGTGTGTGCGGTTTGTGTGTGTGTGTGGGTCGTGCGCGATTGTTATGTATGCGTGTTTGTAGAGTGTTTGTTTATTCCGTGTGTGTTGTTTATGTGTGTGTGTTTATGTATGTGTGTCTTTGTGTGTTGTGGTGGTGTGTGTGTGTGTGTGTGTGTGTGTGTGATGTGTTTGTGTTGTGTCGTGATGGTGTGTGTGTTATGTGTAGTGTGCTGATTGTCCAACATATTTATTTTTCACCAGAACCATCCCGTTTGACGTAATTGTTTAAAAAATGTTTAAATTATTTACTGTAGATTTATATGCTTAAAGTTTGACGAAGAATGTCTGTCTTTACATTGATTTGAATCTACCTGTTTTAAAAATTAATTTACTATATTATTCTATACCTGAGATTTTTGTGTTTTACGCCTGTTACACATTTATTTCTAACACCCCTTTATTTCCAACTTTGTTTTTCGCGGGAAACTTTCCTTTTTTGATATTTCTATTTTCATTTATATGTCTGTTCAATTTTTCACACCTGTGTTAATAGTTCATATGTATTACAAAACTATGTTGTAATTATGTGTATTTTTACTCATAACAATTGGTTGATAATTGCATACTTTGTAACTTTGAGTTTGCAATTTTGTGAATAAATAAAATAAATAAATAAATGAATAAAATAAGTATAAATAAATAACTATATATAATGAATAAATAAATAAATAATAGCAAAATAAAAATTAATAAATAAATGAATTAATTAAATAAATATTGGATAAATAATAAATGAAATATAAAT